>MKEJ01033201.1:0-20393 GCA_001753735.1 Embelia ribes
TGGGCAGGTGATTGTAATGATCGTTGCTCAATGACTTGCCATTGCTTTTTTTTTTGGTCCAATATAATTGTTGCGCCCGAATCCCATAAAATCCAAGGACGCGAGTCTGATCTTTTTTTAAAGAAAAGGAAACGAAAAATATATAGGTTTTAGAGAAAGAAAATAAAATGGGATTTACTTTTATAACGCTTCTTTCACTTTTCATCACATTCTACATCATTGCCTAAAATCAGAACGCATAAAAATATTTATACTATAGCCTGCATAGCCTTTATATTGAAACAAGATAAATATAACATAGCTTGCATACAATCTGTATATCAACTCATAAGCAAACACCGCGTTTACAACTTCAATAAGCTACTTGCTTAAACAAAATATTAAACTTACATACCCCACGAGTCTGAGTATATTACACTTTTTTTTCTAACCCGAACAACATCAAGAGCTACAACAAAGTGTAATAAAAAAATACATCTTTTACAACTTCAAACTATAATTTCATACTCTGAATATATACAACATAAGCTTCAACTACGATAATACTAAGGCCAAATAAATAACATAAATGTGGCCAATATAAAATATCAACTTCTAACAAGTTCAGCTTAAAAAATATATACATAAAATATCGGTCATCTCAAGGATGCCTCTTGTTAGCTTCCACACCTACAACAATATTATGATACAATATATAAAAGAAAAATTGCATGCGTTAGTCTACTAAATAACACAATATATGTGATGCTATGCGGTATCGTATGGTGTAAACATGCCACATATAATAATGAATGCAATGCAATTTCAATGCAATACAACACGACGCGACTTCAACTTTACTATTAAATTTCGACTTCTGAAAGATTGGGACTAGTGTCTAAATTTATTTTCTTCTAAAATTAGGTTTATTCGTGAACCTATAATATAAATCGCTCCCTTCGTGGAACGTCTATAGTTAAATTCTCTAATCAGGTTTTTCGACATTCACGGTAAGACGCCAGACTTTTTCTTTGCTTTGTTCTAAAACTTTGTAAATTTTGACACTTATCCCGAAAAGAAATGGAAAATGACTCAATACTCCATGAATGCATTTTAAACTTCCTTCCAAATAAACAATGTACAAAACTTCAAATTTAAATAATCATACTTCGTAAAACTTCATACTTCACTTCAATAATAAATTTGAGCATTGGTTCCTTCATAAAAATATCAAATTCTTATGTTCACTTCTTCTTTGAAAATTCCATTTTCAAAGCTTCAATTTAAGAAAATCATTTCCAACTTCTCGTTTTTTAAAAACATCAATTTGTTTTATATCTTGAATAATGTTACTTCAACGAATGAAATTGCAATACGTATATCATTGTAATAATAGCAAATAATTCAGTTTTCTTTACTTCAAGAAAGCATACTTTAACTCATAGAAATTTACACGCAAGGAACACATATAGACTCATGCATACATTGCTATTTCATAGCCTACTCGTACCTATAACACTAAGAAAACACGTCTCAAGCCTTGCAAATGAAAATCCCCAAATTGGCCTCTTCTATCGCCATGAATTCGATCTAGAAAACGAACCCAAATCAACACGAACCTACATATAAAAGTATTCCTCTCGGAATAAGGATCAAGAGTATCAAATTATTTTTCACATATGCATGAGGCACGAAAATTGAGAAATAATAAACAAACAAGACAAGAGGCGAGACTTACATCAAAAGATTGTCCTTGCTTTAAGGATCAAGAATATACAAAAATATTCCACATTCAAGTTCAAGAATTAGATGAAATCAGGCCGAGAATAAAAGCCCACTTTTTCTCACTTCCTACCTTCTCTGTCACTTCATACCATCAGAAGAAGAAGAAAAAAGAGAAAGAGAACTGGAATTTTGTGGGTATAAGAGCCGGATTTGACATAAAGTAGTCCGGACCCACACATTTTTTGTGTGGTGTACCAGCACCCCACTTTGGTGTGCCAACTAACAGAACTTGGGAGTGCCTTTTAGAGCATTGGGGTACCAGTACCCCTCCTGGGTATACCCGCACCCCTCCCTACACTTCAACTATAACTTAAACAATTTCAAACAAACTTTATAACCACTAACGCTACTCCCAACTTTCCACTCAAATATATTAACTAAGCTACTCAACGTTAAGGCTACGACTTCGATATGCTAATAAGAGAATAATACATATGTATATGAAGCTACAACTACTCGTTTAACATGCAACAAGTTTTACGTACTTCAATACTTCTATCTACACGTTCAAACTTCATATTTCGTTCTACAATATTTCATGCACATCCGTTCTACAATAATATAATAATAATATTATTAACTTCAATAATATTATTATAAATCCGAAAAATTTATTTGGAATTTCCAAGACATTACAATTATTGCTTGAAGTTCACGTAACCAGGTTACGGTGGCCGACTCTAGTATGGAGGCTGAGTACAAGTTTATTACTTTAGTTACAACTGATATAACATTTCTTCTTTTTATTTGTCATGAGCTTGGTATACCTCTCCCCTTGCCACCCATTGTGTGGTGCTATTATGTTGGTGCTACATATCTTGCAACAAACGCAATTTTCTATGCCCACACCAAATATATGCGAATATAAGCTTTTGTGTTCAGTTTGGATCCATTCAGGATCAACTTACTGATGCACTTACCAAATATATACTTGTTCTGTAGTTACTCCAATACATTAAAGTACTATTGTTTTAAAAAAGGATAATATGATAAAGTATTATTATTTTTTATATGAATGAGGCTATCTAATGGTCTTCTTAATTCTTGTGCTTTTACCTTAAATGGAACTTAATATGAAATGGAAGGACAAACTCCATAGAAAGTTGCACAAAAATTTTAGAACATTGCAGAAGTCCTACTTATAAACCGATATAATATTTTTGTACCCGGATAAGATGAGATCACCAATTGTGCTTAAGGCTTTTTCATAGACAATAATAACCTCTATAGCGAACATTAGTTGTGGATTAGAACGGTCCGTATATATGTGACTACACTAGCTAGTCAAGGTGTGGTGTGGAGTCAGTAACTACCGTTGTTCTGGCTCGGTAGTAGCTATAATATTTGTAAGGTACCTAAAATCTAACACAATATTGTATTCGATTGATTTAAATTGGAGAATAAATTAGTTGCGCTTGGTTATTATTGATATAATTCATCTTTTTATGGTTTGACTTTTTGGAGTTCTAATTAGTTTGAGCATTTCACTCAGAGTACTTAAGCACCAGACAGACTACATTCAGGAGACAAAAGTTTAAAAAAGAAAATGACTAAGGATAGCTAAATTTATTTAAATAGTTATATAAAATTTAATAACCATTTTAGCTGGGGCCAAGACAAGAAAACTAGGAAGTTGTTATAGCTTATGTAAAACTCAAAAAATAATTTCATATTGCTTTTTTCTGAATATTTATTTTATGAGTAATTTTCTTATCCTCTTTTCTAATAATGATCATTTATTGTGGTTTAGATAAACCAATGTGAATGCTCTTACGAATTTTGAGCGTATTCAAAGCAAAGTGCACAAAGGGGCAAGTAACATGCTATATAGGATCCGCTAATTATTTGGCAATCTTTGATATAGAAAAATAATTATGAGGTAACCTAAATTGACTTGAAAATCTTTGGACGGAAAAAATTAATAGGTAAAAAAGTTGACTTTGCTAAACTAGGTATAAAACAAAACTATTGGGTCTCATTCTTGGCTGATGAATTATTAATATTAAGATTTGTTTGTTGTGATTGTTTGATAATCTTTGTTTATGTGACTTGTCCTATTAACTAGGCTTGCAGAGTAAAAAATTAACTTTAAGTATGAATTTAAAGTGACTACGAATCTCCTATTCTCGAATAAAATAATATGCTATTTTCTTCCATGTTTTACCAATTTAGCTATACACTAAATGTACTTGGGTTTCGTTTGTGGGAGTTTTTAAGCTTATTTTTGTCTTTTTTTTAAAAAAAATTGAAAAACATTTGAACAATCAGCTTTATACTGATTTTTTCACTTTAAGATTTAAAGGAGAAACAAAATTTCTTCTTGGTCATTGGAGGGATGGGAGAATTGAACTCGTAACCTTCTACTAAGGATGATCCTCTGGGATGCTAGTGAATGAAAAGTATGTTATTCCAAGTTAAGAAAAACTTGGTTAGTTTTAATACATACAGCATTGACAAGCAAGTATAAAACAAGTAAAATTATTCATTTTAACTAGAAATGTATTAACTTGTGTTGGGGCACAAAAACATGTAATAGCCAATTATACACAAAATCACATAATAACTTGTGGTTGTAACCACAAAATAACAAACTAACCTCACTTGTGATTGTGAGTAAGGAATTCCTTGAAAAGACACTGGAACAGAACCCTAGAAATCTCCCTTTACGAACACCAATGTAAACGAATCACCTACACATAAAAAATATATATTTCACTATTAATTGGCTAATCACGCCCAAACACATCGATATAAACAACTAGGGTTTAGTAGGAATCGAAAAGATACGGAAAGAACTCAAGAGAAATTTATCTCAACGCGATGAGAACCAAGAGAGGAACTCAAATCCATGTTTAGATCATCAAATGGGATGATATATCAATAAGAATTGAGATTTCTTGGCTTAAAACTCCTCTTTCTCCCTTTCTTACTCTCTTTCGCCGCCTGTCTAATTGGTTTGGGGATAAAATATGACATTGAAAAGCATGAGAATACTTTTATAGAGTGAGGTGTCCGACAAGCTGCCCACCGGTTGTCCAATATTAGATTGGGATTGGACAGTCGTCGGGTAAGGGATCGGACAACTTATTTTGTACCGACGAACACTTATTGGTCCGAATGAAAACTTAAAATAAAATAACTACATTTCTAATTATTTCAACACCGCTTCCATCCTTTTCCACTTCAAATTGGTCTTTCCTCAAAACACGAAAGACATAAAAAATTTAGTTACCTTTCCAACGGTCTTATGGGCTTTTATTGGATTTTTATTTTTAAAGTTTTAATCAAAATCCTGAATAACTCTTCAAAAGTTATCATTTTTCGAAGGTCATTTTTAAGGCCTTTCTCTCTAAATGTCTCCTTAACACTCGTTACATTATTAAACACATTATTTCGAGTTTATAAATTTTAAAATAACTAATAGGGCCTTACAGCTCTTCAAAAAAAAAAAAAAAAATAAACGTCATCATCAAAGTTTGAAACGTACTTGAAAATAATTTCCAAACACTTAAAATTGGACCCATCACCATAGCCTCTAACTATGCTTTACCTATCCTCATAACACACTCATTAAGCACATCTAAATACAACCAATCTTTGCTAACGAATTTACAGTAGCTTCCTCACTCAAATTCTATTATCCCGTAGGCACTCAACCATGGCCAAACAAAATCAACCAGTTATTATAGCTTAAAATTTATCTTTTACTCATCGTTCGAATACTCAGTATCTCTTTCTCTATAATCCAAGAATTCACGAAAATATTGGTATTGCATACCCATTCATAATTTACTCTCAATCGGCTTTCAACAATACTACCTTACTTCCACACCCATGAAATATCACTACCTAATATGCCAAGCATCTCTATATCTCAGCACAAAACAAACATCTCCCGGACTCTCTTATCACCCACGTACTAGCAAGCAGTAAAGGTATCCTCAATACAATTCCAACAATAGACGATTGCCAAAAATAATACCATCTAACATGCATAATAGACTTATATAAGCATCTATACTTGCCTAACTACAACCGCCAATTTAATTCAAGTGACCACCACATACAAGGATCATATATCTCACCCAACTATATGATAACATACGACACCACAATATTGTATACATATCTACATCGACAAATGATAAATCCACTTTTATGACAAACTAATTGAAATCACATAATCTAGATGACACATCCAGCCACAAGGTAAAATAAGAATCACACAACCAACGACACATTCATTCAAGGCATACGACAGTCATGTCAAACCTTGGAATAAACATATCTTATAGGTCTACAACCATCATGATAATCACCTCAACGACAACATGACATCCTATTAACAATAATACGACCTTACATCAATGACCATACGACATCGTATCGATAATAATATGACTCCCCTTCAACGACAACACGATGTCACACTCATGATGATCCAACCAATATCCCTTTATACTCAATCGAGAGAATTTGCACAATGACTCCATCATCTAATCATCCAATATACTACAATTCCAATCCTAGGTGAAGAACAATCAAATAGACTAGTCACGAACCCTCAAACAAATACCACCATAACAAGTATATATATTACATCTAACCGACAATGTCTACAACAAAGATTGAATCATTCAACTAAGACAAAGCCACCCACTACATCTACCCAACAATCTTGACAAGTCACTCTATCACACAAAACAAGTAAGAGCATTAAGATCATCTTTTCTCATTTAATTTCTACATTTCCCTTTCAGAAACCCATTTTTCATACAAAATAGAAGTAGACTACACTGATCTTTTTAAAAAATCATTTCTATACAACTAAAAATTAATAAATTATAAAAAATTATTTCCTTAATATATTGGTGTGTTTATTTTATTTTGGTGATTTTTTTAATAGAGAAATATTGAATAGTGAGAAAGTTACTGTAGCATTTCCAAAAAACTTTCTGAAAATAGAAAGACATATGTGGGGGATTTCTACCCCACATTTCTTATTTGAGAAATTAAAAGGGGGAAAATCCTCCATATAGAGAAATTGATGTGAATGCTCCAACTGTATAGCAACTTAAATTATCAGTTGGTAATGTTCAATCTTCCCATGCAAGAAAATTAATTAATTCTAACTACATCACGACAAAATGACAATTAGTTAATGATTGTTTTAATAAAATTGGCTCCAAAACAAAATCAACATGTATGTAGACTATAACACATTCAATTACGTCTCAACTAGACACTCAATACAATATATATATATATATATATACATATATCTTCTATATTCATATACTTCTAACTATGCTCAAAATCTCACAGTAATCAAGTTTATACAGTTTTAACTATGCCACTATGAAATTTAACAGTTAGTCGCAACTTCTCAACATCTATGGTCTAGCAAATTTAACTACAAAAAATCTCATTGGAGTCAAATCGTTATCCACAATGTACTAGAAACTTATACTCAATTTCCCACTCAATATTATCCCATACTTCCCATCTTCTATAATCTTTCTGCATACCTTCATTGTCCTCTCTCAACCAATTTTCAACACTACTACTCTATGTCTTACACTCAAGTATACTACCTAGAATTAAGACCCTATAGGGTTAAACAACTCTATCTTTGAACTACACAAAATCTCCAAGATAGTTCTACACCACCAACATTAACAATTTCTATTTGATATATGTACATGCAAGACTATTACTTTATTTTACATCCCCCTTTTTTCTATTGACTATCTTCAAAATACTAACTCTACATATATGCCCACTTCTCCATCTGAACGAAAATATCTCTAAAGTTTTAATACTTTTTCATCACCCCAATACCATTTTACATTCCCTAAATTCCTTGATCTTGCACGTTTTAGTAATTTTCGGTTCCAATAACTTTTATGCTCCAACATCTAACCAAACATGTCCCAAATTACCCATATGATACTTAGTCCTATAACTCTTACACAATCTTCACATATATACAGCCTCACAACTCAATCCTATCATATTACATAGCTTTGTCTCTTGGTTACTCAAATTTATCAACACAAATATCTCCAAATGCTCAATGCACTCTTTTCACTACCCCAAACTCCTTATACGTCTTTAAAACTTTCGTTGCCAAATAATTTGTTGATCTCTCTCATTTTATTACTGACTCGTAACCTATCATTTTTAAATACCTATCACACTTAAAATTTTATGAAATTTCGTAAAGTCAAACAAATCCAAATTTTATCCTTTTATCATACCGTTCACTGATATATTTCCCAAAATGTCTTATCTCATTCATTATTTGATAATCAAGACAAATTACTTTCAAGTGGTATCCTATATGTAATTTTTTACTTCTGAGTCTTCTCGAACTCTAAGTCTAACTATGCCTCATGCTATGAGTATACACTCATAACCCATATGTTCTTCTCTCTCATAATTTTCCACTCATTATTACATTTACACCTCACCTATAGTTTTCAAGTTATTAAACTAAAAATCCATATTCATTTACTATATACTTACAACTCATCAAATATCTTCGGAAATTTTGTCACTTGTTCCTAAATTAGCATATAAACCTCTTTTTTCAATCATGTCATACACATTGTTTACACCGTCATCCTCAAGTTTACACACGTCAGCACCAAAAGACATTCCTAATGACGTTTCCACTCCATGTTCGCCTTTATTCAAGACTTTAATGAGAAACTTTTATTAGATAGCTTTTCTGACAACTTCTATCAATTTTCCTTATCTGTATCAAATGCTATTTATTTATCACCACCAATTTTATTTGTGTGAAATATTCTCATATTGCGTAACTCTATATCTCAATTAATTAGGTCACTCAGAATTACAAAATCTAACAACTTCATCCTCTATCTCTTCTATATTCCAATTGCTGAAATGTGTACAAATTATATTACTCTATTCCTATCTCAATCTTTAAAAGGAAATGTCTCCAATTAATACCTACTATGTTTTCTCTAGAGCTTCTAGAGTTCTCAACGCTACTATATTTCCTACTCGTTCCTCATCATCTCAACTGTATAACTAAACATAAATTTTGTCTTTCTCAGACTTTCAGTTCAAGTACCTCCACAATTATACACAATAGTCAAGAAATCCTGTCCGTCACTAAAAAAATTGGGTTCCAATTAACTTTTACACTAACATAAGTTTTGTCATATTGACACCTTGATACTCATAACCAAACACTTTACCAATTCTACACATTATCCTTAATCCATCAAACTCTAATTCATCTCTTTCACTAATAATCTTGGTTCACCAACTCCACTTATATGACTCAAATAAATGATTGAATGCACGACAAAATAGCTAGAAAAGCATCCAAAGGTCATAACGTATTTTGACCATCAATTAATTGGTTCTTCCCCTCTCATAGTGTTTCTGAGCTCTAGTACTTTTCCTGAAGTTACCATTAGCTTAATAGCATTTCACCCATAAGCCTGTAATTTAATCGATCACTACAACCTACTCATCATTTCCCTAACTAAGGAACTTAGTTTTGTTCGAGTTCAATCCATTCTAATATACACACTTGCAGCTTACTTTCTTAGAGAAAATTTCAAAAGTGATACACTTAACGCGCACGCACATCTTTTCCTTCAAGAGTTTCAATTTTCATGCTTTATAATTAGCATAATGCATCATAATTCATACTATACACTTTATCAAAAATAAATCACCAAAGATCAATCTCATGTCCACATTGTAATTAAGTATAAAATAACTTCAAGAAGAAAATCACAGTGATATGTCATCCAACTTTGTCAACAAGTACAACTCTGTACTGGGACCGGCAAGGCATCCCTTGCCTATCCGGCACAGCCCTAAACGTCGACCTCTGTCTTAAATAAAGTACATGTTTTACAACTAAAAATATGTCTAAAAAAAAGCGATTTATGGATTAAAGCACCTAAAACATACAAGGCACTCAAAGCATATCAAAACACAAGAGGCATCCAAGTTTCTAGATGCCTACCCAACTTCTAGATGCAGCTCACTCGAGGACCTCCTATATATAACCTGACACCCACCAGTTCTCAAAGTAGTTTGTATACCTTGAGCTCTGATACCAAACTCTCATGCCCAATAATTCACCATCTCCCGGGAACATGATTTACATTACAACACATATAAATATATGCACAACCATCATCAATAATAAACCAAAATCACCAATAATAACAACTCATATAACTCAACATACTGTCTCGGGCTAAAACAGTTTGCCCCTTTTTATTTGAAACCACTTAGCAATAAGAACAACTAAAGAAAAACTCACTTTTAAGTCATCTTTTGGTTCAACTGTCTAAAATTTAAAATATGATTACGGTTCGACATAATGAAAGAAAAACATCCATGACTATCCGAGTGAGCTCTGACCACATCTCTAGTCCCGCATCGGAGGACCTTCAATACTTATTTCTGCTTAGATTTTTATAAAAGGGAAAACAAAGAGACAAAATTATCCCAGATAGGTGGCTAGGAATACTGAATTGTGAAGTAACAACCACAAGAAATTATGCAATGAAACTTCAACATATGTTGCAACAACAATATGAAAACTCCACTGGCAGGCAGCACGTAAAAATCGTGCAAAAAATGTACACATACTTATAATAGAATGCACCTCATCTCCAGTTATCTCAATTTACAACTTTTAGTTTCACTTTTGGTTTTACTTTCTAAACATACACCACAGGCATATTATCTCCCTGTGATTTTACGCATAAAAATTTAGTGGACACTCTTCCATGCCCTAATTCCTACTTGGAACCCATAATAATATCATGACAATAGAGGGCTAATCCTCATTACCCTCTAAGAGTGATACCTTATACGGCCAATCCTCGTAACCCTATTTAGGCATGATAACACTATAGGGTCAGTCATCATTACCCTATTTAAGCAAGATAAAGCAAAACATGAATTAGAGGGCCAAACATCATTACCCTTTCAAATTCAAATCACAATTATGTCATCTCAACTCAGTTTCACAATCATGTGGTTGTATACTAATTCACTGAAAAACTCATTCTATTTCACATTCATTAATTCTTAATATATCAATTTACACATTTTATATATCAATTTACACATTTTACACGTTCAAACTCATGTTCACATTACAATCACCCAACTCTACCACAACATTAGGGCACAAAAACATGTAATTGCCAATCATGCACACAATTACATAATAACTTATAGTTTTAACTAGAAAATAGCAAAACCTAACTGCATCTGTAATTGTGCATAAGGAATTCCTCAAAAAGACACTAGAGTGAAACCCTAGAAATCTCCCTCTACGAATACCGATGAAAATTAATCACCCATACAGAAAGCATATATTTCACTCCCAGTTGGCTAATTAAGCCTAAATACATTGATATAAACAACTAGGGTGTATTTAGAATCGAAGGGACACAGAAAGAACTCAAGAAAAATTTACCTCAATACAACGAGAACCAAGAGAAGAACTTAAATCCATGTTTAGATTGTCAAATAGGATGATCTATCAATAAGAATTGAGGTTTCTTGGCTTAAAACTCCTATCACTCTCTTTCGCCACCTGTGTAATTGGTTTAGGGATAAAATATGATATTAAATGTGTGAAAATACTTTTATAGCGCAACATATTCGATGGGCTATCCGCCATCGGACAGTGGTGGAATGGTCATCGGGCAAGGAGAAGGACGACTTATTTTGTCCGGAGGAATACCCGTTGATCTGTATGAAACTCAAATCGGAAAACTATGTTTCTAGTTATTTCAACACCCTCTTTAACCCTTTTCCACTTTGAATTGGTATTTCTTGGAAACACGAAAGTCATAGCAAATTTAGTAACCTTTTCAATGGTATATTATAGGCTTCCATCAGATTTCTGGTTTAAAAGGTTTACTCAAAATACAAAACTATTATTCAAAAGTTATCATTCTTCACAAATCATTTTAAGGTCTATCTCGCCAAACGTCTCCTTAATACTCGTTACATTGTTGAACACATCATTTCGAGTTTATAGATCTTAAAATAACTAATAGGGCCTTTTAGTTACTTTTAAATTAACCTCTAAAAGTTACCTTCTATGGAAAACACCACTTGTTCCTTACTTCCGTGATCAAGGATTATATGGCTTTATTGACTGTCTCAACTTTTGCCCCTCCAAAATTCTCCCTTCTATCGTAACTAATGGACTAATTATCCCATCACGTCTCAAGCCTTCCTATGATATTTGGATGCAATAGGATCAGTTAATTATCTGTGGTATTATGTCCTTGGAGTTTGTGGATCTTTTGCCCTATCTCGTTGAAGCAATCACTTATGCCGGGGCCTGGAAAATTCTAGAGACCTCTTTTGCTGCTCACTCTTAGGAACATGCTTCCTTCTGGAAGTATGAGTTATTTACCCTCAAGAAAGCTAATCTATCTACTAAGGATTATTACTTGAAGATGAAAAAGTATGCCGCTACACTTGCTACAATTGATAAGTAACTTCGTGATTCTGATTTCTTCACTCATTTACTTGTGGGCTTTTATTCTACTTATGATTATATTATTACTTCTATTCATACCCATGTTAATCTTTTGTTGTGAGATGCTGTGTTTTGTCTATTTGATGGTGCTATTCTTTATCGTAGTGTTGTTGGCACACTAAATTATCTTTATTTTACTCGGCCTAATATTTTCTTTAAGGTAAACTGATTGTGTCAGCTTATGCATTATCCTCTCTGTTCACATTGAGTGATTGTTAAGCTCATTCTTCGTTACTTGAAGGGTACCATTCATATGGTCCCTTTTTATAGTGCTCGAATTCTTGAGCTATTAATGCCTTTAGGATGCTGACTAGGTTAGTGACATAACTGATTAACGCTCTACTACTAATTTTTGTATGTTTTTTGAACCTAAATTAGTCTCTCAGACTTCTAGGAAATATGCCACAATGGCTCATTTGAGCATCGAGGCAGAATATCATACGATATCTGTTGTTATTGCTACGCTTTCTTAGATTGTCTACCTTTGTCATGATTTGAGTGGTTTTGTTTTGTCTGCTTTGGTGTGATAACATAGGGGTAACCTATTTGGCTACAAATCTAATGTTTCACTTACGAACAAAGCATATTAATTTTGGTTTTCATTTTGTTCGTGAAAGGATTCCCAGATGGTATCTACAGGTTTGTTTTATTTCCTGTAAGGATCAGCTTGCTAATTGTGTCACTAAGCCTTTGCCCTCTACTTGACTTGGTGCTTTTCGTGGCAAGCTCCATGTGGTTGAACCCCTTGTTGGCTTGAGAGGGTGTGTTAGTGATATTAGTATAAAGGAGAATGGCTAGTGATGTTATTTTTATATTTATATTTTGAATTTATATAGAGCTGCACAGATTGTAAAAAGCTCTTGAGGAATTGTCACACCCCGGATAAAAGAGAATGGCTAGTGATGTTATTTTTATATTTCTATTTTGTGTATATATAGAGTTGTATAGATTGAAAAAAGCTCTTGAAAAATTGTCTTGCCTCGGATCCCGAGTGACCCGACACGTAATTTCCAAATGCAACACATCTTTTTAACTATAGAAAGGAATTTAACTATTTACATGCTTTTCATAAAAAATGTTTTAGAAAATAACTATAGGTTTGATCAAGAA
Source organism: Embelia ribes (assembly GCA_001753735.1). Lineage (NCBI taxonomy): Eukaryota > Viridiplantae > Streptophyta > Magnoliopsida > Ericales > Primulaceae > Embelia > Embelia ribes. The sequence goes on from MKEJ01033201.1 coordinate 13,442, forward strand.
AATTTTAACTATAAAAAATTTTATTTCAAAATTTCCTACCTACTTATGTACATTGAAAATTTAAACAACTTATACTTCCTTATCATACTCAGAAAAGTAAATTTAGTGGTCGATCAGGTTCAGACTCTTCATCTTCATGACCATAAGTTGTTTATTAGCTACTCTTTCTCCTACATCCTCCAACATCTTGTTGTTGTATGATGATGGTAGGTTGAATACCGAATCCCTTTATCTACTAGGTTTCCGAACAAAGAAATATAGCTGATGGTTAGGATATTTCTTGAGTAAGGGTAGCCCTCTTATTGATTCAAAATAAAACTCACAATATAGATACGAAAATGGCATAACGTAACATAAATTTGAGGAAAACGTCTTATTAGAAAAGAAAACTAGTTGCTTTATTTGTTTCGCCATATATTACTATATTATGCTATATCTTTATCGTCACACCATAACATCACTCCGCCTCACTTATCATCATATACATGACATCTTCATTGTCATGCCACCTTGCTTATCATCAACCGTATCTTACATCATTACTCCAGATCACTAATTACACTTAGACATATTGGGCTTTGAATGATGCGTTGGGGAAAACGCTTAACACCAACCCAGCAACACATTACCTGAGACTTTATGCATAAACATTTTTAAAAAGGGCACTCCTCCACACCCAAAGTTTCGCAATAGGCTTAAGTGGTACTTAAACGAGAGTCTGTACCCCGCTTTGGTACCATGTGTCGAGTGCATCAAAATTTTAGATTCGAAAAGTGGCACACATGACCCATATTTTATTTTGACAAAAATGCCATATTTTAAAAAATGCCATCTCATTTTGCCCTAACCCGTATTTTTATAAGACAAAACTCCAATGGCACTTACGTCATACTCTTATATCTCTTTTATGTTCACACGTTACGCTTTTGTGTACTTTAGATTATTTGTCAGATTTGCCGTTTCCTGGTTCACATAGTTAACGATGCTTCATTACTTTCCCCAGCTTAGTTGTTCATTTCAGTTTGTTGTATATTTCTTTCACTTATAGCTATGATTTCTCGCATTCATGTGTATGCAATGTAATGCATAATATTTAGGATGTATTATCTTTGCGTCTTATTATAATTACTTTCTAGTATTATCATGACTCATACTTACTAGGGTCGTGGCTGTCTTTTAACATATTATTCTCATTACTTAGTTACTGGTCACATCGGGGTGCGTCGATTTATATTCCAAGGTAGGTCTTGTCATTTGATAAAAACTTTCTCTAGATCTCATTGAACTTCCACCTCATACCTCAAAACTACTCTTTACTCAAGTGTAGTCATCATCTCCATCTCGCTCCTCATTGCTTCCCTCTTAAGTTTGTTTTGTAGCTCTTTGTTAATCATATTACTAAACTTTGTTGATATCGTGGGGTCATTGTTGGAGGCTCTACATGTAATCATTTGCAAATTAGGCTTGTTCTGCATGACTTCCATGTTCACATCGATATATCATCATCCGTTCTGGAAGGACGCCACTTGAGTCTCTAAATGTAATTGTTTATAGGTTGATATACTTTTATTAGATTATGAAAGTATCTTGATTCGTAGTTGAGTTCATTTACTCCCTATATTTCATGTTATTTTCTACTAAAGGTTTTGTAGTTATCCATATCTTGCCAAACCCTTAGGGTATCATAGGTTTGAAGGGGCATATAACCTTTCTTTGTCTTTCTTGTTTATAATAAAGTACTCATAATAGCTCATCGTCCTTTATAAACTTAAACCACAGTAACTCATTACCTAAATGTTGTTCTTTCTAAATGTTATGCAAGTATTGCAGTTCTCTTTAATTTATTTCAAAATATTTATCATGATTCACATGCTTATAGCATCATCGTTCATCGTTATACATCTCGATATCTTACTTCTACCAAAACTTATTCTAAATAACTTGGAATCTTAAAGGGCACTAATTTTACTAAGGAAATAACATAACCGTACCTCCGTTATACGCTGAATTATTCCTCAATTTGCATGTAAAGGCATCATAGTATTGTCACCTTCAAATCTTCGCAACTAAATGCTTGAAAAGAGCTTAAGGCTGGAAAATATTCACATGCAACACGATTTAAAGCTTGTGTTTCGAAATTAGTCAACTGATTGATCTGTTTCTAGAAAAAACTAATTTTTTGTAGTTTTAGTTGAGCACGTTACCTTGACTTTGGTTTTTAGAGGTTACTAGAAGTATTTTCTTTAGCATGCACCTATTTCTTTAAAAACCTTTACTTACGCCCCCTTAAAATGTCACGGCCAAAGTTGTTTTTCCACCAATTTCTTTCTCAATGAAGCATTTGAAGCCACTAATCCCGCATTTGTGGTTAGTACTCTAGGGCCTTCAGCATTCCTTCAAATTCCAGGGGCTAAATCAAGTTTATAGCTGAAAATCAGACGAATGTATGTCAATTTCTTAACTGCTTGATAGAATCAGTTGACTGTTAGAGGGAATCAACAGATAGTTCACTCCGTCCATAATTGAAACTCAAATTTTTAATGTTAAAAATGATGGTCTTACCTCAACCCTTACAAGCTTAACACAAGGTCATTACAAGCACATGCAAGCTTATTTCTCGTCCACTCGATTGGGGTTTGATGGGTTTTCCTTCAAAATTCCGTACTACGATCGCATTTTTTATACCAAGAGTCATGAATTCTGAGGTTTCCTAAGGGATAGAGGTATATTGGCTTCAAAAGTGCGGAATTCGCCCAAGAATTGAATGTATGTTCGTTTGTATCAATCAGTTGTAGCTTAAAGGCACAAGATTTGAGCTAAAATATGATATTCTCTCATGGTTTCCTTTTCTCTCTCTACATATGACAAAAGGAATGAAAATGATGAGCAAAAGAAAATGTCTTTTAGGGCATACAGAGGTTTGGATTTTGTTAGTACTGGGTTGGTGACTTGACACGTATCTCAACACTTGGCAACAATTATGTCTGTACAGGCATTAGTCGACTGATAGGGCCAATATGTCGATTGATTTGCCACTTTTTCTTAAAGAATGTTCATTTTGGGGTGTACAATTCTCCGCACGTAATTGGAACTTCGTCCTCAAAGTTTAAGGTAGTCTTTATTCTAAGGTTGGGTCACCTATTAAGGTCTCGTTCCATGTCATATTTTATCTCGATTCATATTTTGTCTTTATTGTTTGAGTTTCCGTCATCCACTATATGTCTCAAGTCATTTGGTATTACAAATTCATCGTCTTCCTTGAAAGTTTCTTCGATGATCATCGTTGGTCACGTTCATCTTGCCAATGTTAGGAAGGTTGGTACAATATTTAGAATTTTAAAAGGGGCATTGTTTATTAAAGCATAGTGATAGTCTGATTTGTCTAGTTGCCATAAAATTTCTCGCATAGTCTCATAAATTATCATACATCAAATATAAAAGATTTTAAAGGAAGTTGCCTAATTGTAAAAATCAATCCGCTTCCATAGCCAAATTTACCATGGATTCGTAATTATAGGGTTGGAAGGGGTGATCATGTCTTGAATTTGGGGCCTCAACCAATTTCGGAATCTATACATCTTTTATCTTTTAGTTTGGATTAGTTATGGGGCATATCTCTATAAATTTTCAAACTCTCGATAGTACTCAAGTACAATGTGAAAGTTCTGGTGCAGGTTGATAAAGCATTGATGTAGTTATTCGTTCAGAGTCTGGTTGCAGTAACACCCTTCAAAGAGTTGTTTGAATCTCTCTTAATCCCGGACTTTCTCTCAGCCGATGTTGTATAGAGCTGTCACCGTGTCATGTCACTAGGCCTATACCTTGCCGCGTAGATAGCACAATTCGAACTCTAACTGATCAAATCCATCTCATACTCTTACGTCCCGAAATGCAGTTTCCATATTAGGTCCATATCAGTGCTGAAATTTGGAAGGGGTATTTTAGTAAATCACATTTGCACATAAATAATTGCTCTATTTTTGGCACTGTACTTGCCTTCTCGTCCTATTCAGAGGTGTACCACAACTTCTACCATTTGTATTTGGGTTATATCAACTCATTCAAAAACCCAATTCTCAAAAGCTTTTTGTGACATTAGTCCTGGGAAAGGATTTGCACGCTCTGCTTCTTCATCCTTAAACTTTTTTTCCTCTTCGGATTCATCCTCAGGCTGTGCATTGTAACCAAGGTCATTTTCTTGACTATAATGTATGCCTTGGGCATATTTTATTTCTCGTCACTATGCATACATCAAATCATTTGTATCCAATAGTTCATTTATTATCATCTTTCTTGAGTCCCAACTCCTTTTCTATGGTAGTTGGGTACTATTATTCATATTCTATAAGTGTATATATTCATCTATTGCTATGTCCCGCTTCATCTCAGATCTCACACTACTGTCAAAAACTCAATCAACTATCCTAGCCCCATAGTAGAGTAAATTTGCGCAAGAGACCCTCTACCATTGGCCTAGTAAGTTGTCATCATCCATCATTGCACAACCATCGCTACTATATGTCATTCACCAAGTCCAACTACGTCTACACTTTTTATTACTTCCTCAACTTTCAGTCATCTTACGCTTAGTCTCTTATCTTAAATCCCCTTACATTTAAATGTTATGCTTAATGTTTCAAAATTTTCTTAAAACTCAACTCTTCCTCAGATGCAAACATCTCTAAAGTTGACACATTTAATTATGCTATACCATACTCCCACTTCACATGTCTTTTAACTACTACTCATCCTAGATGGACTCATAACCTAAGGCTAGCTAGGGTTTATGTAATGTTCTGATACTATCCTATCTCGCCCCAAATCTCGACTGATCTGACACATGATCTAAATGCAACACATCATCGTAACTATGGAAGGGAGCGCAATTAATTTCATGCTTTGTACATAAAAAGATTTAAAAAAAACATTTCAAGTTTTGTTCAAGAAAACACAATTACAGGAAATAGTCTTATGAACTCGTCTACCTACATATGTACACTAAAAACTTATACAATATATACTTCTTAACATACTTAGAAAGGTAAATTCAGTGGTCAATTAGACCCAGACTCTTCATCTTCATTGCCACAAGTTGTTCACTAGCTACTCTTTCTCCTACGTCCTTCAACTTCTTGTTGTTGTGTGTTAATGGTAGACTGAACACTAATACTCTGCTATCTGCTAGTTTCCAAATAAAGAAACATAGTAGACGGTTAGGGCATTTTCCAAGTAAAAATAGCACGCTCATCAGTTGAGGTACAAAATTATCTTTTTATAAAAAGTAGAGATTCAATGAAATTCAAGAAGAACATCATATCAGAACGAAAACCGGTTACTTTATTCATTTTGCCATATCTTACTGTATTATTCCATATCTTCATCATCACGCCAAATGTCACGCCACATCGCTTATCATAATATCGCATCTTATGTCATCACACTAGATCCACATACTAATCACACATAGATACATTGGGCCCTGAATGATGCGTTGGGGAAAAACTTAATACCAATTCAGGAACACGTGTCCCAAGACTTTATGCATAAAGATTTTTGAAAGGGCATTCCTCCACACCCGAAGTTTAAGAGACTCAAGCAATAATTACACAAGGGTTTGTCCTTCGCTCCGGTACAATGTATCGAATGCACCAAAGTTTTAGATTTCGAAAAGTGAACGATGTAGCCTATATTTTATTTTCACAAAAATTTCATATTCTAAAAAATGCCATCTTATGTTTCCCCAGCTCGCATTCTTATACGATACAATTCCGAAGGTACTTATGTCATACTCTTATATCTCTTTTATGTCTGCACGTTACACCTTTGTGTACCATAGATTATTCATCAGATTTGCCACTTCATAATTTGCACAGTTAACGATATGTCATCACTTATGCCAATTTAGTCACTTTTTTTAGTTTGTCGTACATTACTCTTCATCTTATACCCCAGGGTTTTATCGCATTCGTATGTGTGCAATGCAATGCATAGTGCTTACCATATATTACTTACATGTGTTTAGTGCGTTCTACATCTTACCATACTTACTAATATTATCATGACTTATACTTATTAGGATCACAATATTCACATCACTTAGTCATCGGGGTCACATCAGGGTACATCGGTTCATATTTTCGGGTGGCTTTTATCATTTGGTGATCACTTTTCCTAAGTTTTATCGAACTTTCACCTCATACTTCAAAATGATTCTTTACTTAAGTGTAACTATCATCTCCATCTGGCTCTTTGTTGCTCCCGATTCCGGATCATCTCATAGTTTTCCATCGATCAAACAATTAAACTTGGTTAACGTTACGAGATCGTCATCGGGGCTCCACTCGTAATTATTTCTAGGTTAGGTTTGTTCTGCATGACGTCTCTATACATGTCAATAAATCATCATCTGTTCGAGAGGGCTGCCATTTGAGTCTCTAAAGGTAATTGTTTGTAGGTTACATATGTCTTATTATTCATCATCTTATCTTCTATCCAAATAAGAGGGTCGTCATCACGTAATCCTTTTTACATCGTCACTATATTTTTCTGTCAAGGTTATCAGGTCGGATATTTCTCTTGGTTCTCACATGTTCATAAGGGTCGGGTTGTCTATAATTCCGCTGGTCATTCTTCGCTAAAGTTCTTGTGGGTAGTCGTGTCTTACCAAAATTTAATGGCATTACAAGTCGATGAGGGTCACATTTCATTAATATAGTCTTTTGCACTCTCAATAAAATGCTCATAATAGCTTACAAAACTCAAAGTTTATAAGGCCCCAATTTTTCGCCAACACTGTAGCACTACTGTAGAGTTACTGTACAGTCATTAATGAAGTAGTATAATGATGTAATTTACTCATCTGAGTGCTGTAATCAAGTTTTGATTAATAAAGTGTTGGTTTGACTCGTATTGCTGTGTTTTGACTTAATTATGATTTCTATGTGTACCAATT
>MKEJ01033204.1:0-10993 GCA_001753735.1 Embelia ribes
AGTGATCACTCCATTAATCTACCGCCTAATCTACATGAACCTACCCTTCAACTAAATTCAAATTGTACTACCTACTCTTAGTTGTCTAAGATCTCAATAAATTAAGCCTAATTTCAACCAAAATAACAAAATCATAGATGCTTGTACTAACCATTCATATTTTGATTAAAATAGTTACGAACAAGGGTACTTATTCAGATAATTCAATCTCAACAACTTGCCTCGAAATAATTTAAGTTTTCATAATTTCCACTTTATTTCTTATGATATCTCTGTCGTTGAGTTCTCATGGTAGTTTAATTTTCTTTTTTTCTTCCATTCCCATCCAAATTCTATGACGTTCTATTACCATTTTCAAGATATGAATAGCGCATTGTGTCCATTACCCACCTTGAGCTATATAAATGGCATATTTATTTCTACCATGATGGGCTTTTTAGCCTTTTTAACTATCACTTAACTATTAAGCATGTTTTTAAGGCATTAAAAACTTTAAGTTACCCTTTCTGAAAATTAGATTTAGTGAGTCTTATTTCTTTCAAGTCAATTTATTCATATATTCTCAAGTTATTTCAACTTACTCTCAAGTTTAGTTTAATCAATTTCTAACCAACTTCCTTTGAGTAGCACTTTCTCAACTTAGCCTACAAATTTGATCAGTTAAGTTAAAGTAGTAAACCTCACACCTACTCAAACCAACTCGAAATTGTTTATCTTTTTTTTTTTATAAAAATATTCGGAACTCAAACGCATACATTCGAGGCTATTCTCAAACCCCCCAACCTATTCGTTTATCAGTTTAATATTACTTCTTCCAATCACAGTTATACTCAGAATATGTCAAAATGAAACAGTAAAATAGAGACAACATAAAGTAAAATAAACTATAAAAATATGTAATAACTAAGAAGTGAGAACATGTACCAAATAATAACCAATGCGCGAAAATAGGCCTTAAATACTGCCTATTATTTCATCCAATGTATCTTTTGAAATTATACTTGTCAAAACACATGCTATGCACAAAATACCCACGATCAAAGCATCATCTGACATGAAAAATATAAAATGTCGCAGTGCATGATTATTGCATAACAGTATATAAAAACAGATATACATATACATATGATTATGAAATAATAGATAGGCTTTACATTAAAAACCTAGATACCACAAAATCGCCTATCACTAACATTTTGGCCATCAGTAGCCAAATATCCTAAAACACTACATTAGTTTTAACTAAAACAAAAAAGTTAAAAGCACAAGACGAAAACATAAATAAAAATTCTAGGCATTTCTAATCCTTAAACAAACTTAGTCCAATAAAAGCTAGGTAGATCGATCCAACTGCGGTTGGATTGATCAGACCTACTGGAATTTTTTGGACTCCACCAAGGATACAGAAATAAAAACTAAGTCCTAAAAACACCCTATGATGACACCAATGAGGTACTAAAATCCAAATATGGGGTCAATTTTTAAAAAATCGAAAAATTTGGCATGTTTCCAAACATACCGTAATGGTGCATACACTCACCTACCTAAACTAAACATAGTCCCTATGTTCAACAAAGTAAAGTAGTAGACCACTAAATAAAAAGAAACAAAAAAGAAATAAATAAAAGAAATGAAAAGAAGAAATGGAAAATAAAAGAAAGGAAAAGAAGAAATGGAAATTAAAAGAAAGGAAAAGAAAAGGAACGAAATACATATAATAACGCGTAATAAAAAAGAATATGCTCAACCATAATCGGGTAGATGGCCAAAATCCACTCCACTGTGTATGTGCTCTACATATCTTCTCTGTTGAATCCAACTGACCTATCATCATCTCTCCCCAACCTAATTGGATGCCTAGTCTTAATTTCTTTTGAAACTAATTCCTCTTCTATCAAGGTATAACCCATCCTTATGCCGTCTCCAAAATAAAACCTATCTCTACGCCACCAATTTTATCAGACTTTCCTCTAGGTGCTCTCTCACTAAATAAAGTTTGTTCTAGAACTTTATCTTGTCTAACTCGAGAGACTACCTTACATACTAGTACAAACTTTTCCTCTCCCGTCGTATCACTCGGCTCGCAGGCTGGTTGGATATCAAATATATTTAATAAGGCTTTCCGTTGTCCGTACGAAATCTCTATCATATCACTACGATAATTTATAAACGCATTGAATGTTATGAAAAATGGACATCCAAGAATGATAGGAACAAAAGTAGATGCAACGTCGGTATCCAACACCATAAAATCAACAAGATAGATAAACTTGATTATCTGCACAAGTTGCCCATAGTAGATTTGCACTCTCCATTACCGAAATATAGTTTTATCTCGACCGGCTTAAGTTCACCTATTCTCAATTGGTTATAAAACATATAGGGTGATAAGTTCATACTTATCTCCAAATCAAGCACAACATGATTAATCACAAAATCTCCAATCACACATGAGTTAGTAGGACATCCAGGATCCTTACGCTTAATAGGAAGATGTGATTGAAGAATTGCCCTTGCACTTTCAGTAATATAGACTTGGTCATTCTCATCGATCTTTTGTTTATCAGCACACAAATCTATAAGACATTCAGTGTACACAAGATTGTATCCTATGACGTATAGAAGAGATTTATTACTTTTAACCCGTTTTAATGTCTTAAGGATTTCTTCTTTTGGGTCAGACGTTCTAGGAGGACTAATTCTTTAAGGAAATGGTGGTTTAGGTTTGTACTTTTCAAGCACCATATCTTCATTATTCCTATCCCTACTACCCTCTCATTTTCAACTTCTTACGTAAGCCCATTTGATGGTTTATCATGAATCATCGCAATTTGGGGCGTTACAAAAGTATTTTCCAATTGACGAGGGGTTGAAATTTTAGGGATCACATTTGCCCCAATTGTATTGATTCAAGTGCACTTGGATAGATCAGTTTTAGTATTTGGATCTATCCAAGTACAGTTAGATTAATCAAAGCTACTTGTATCCAAGGGTTCATCACCCCTCTTGGGAATGGTTTTCCCTCTCCTTAGCACCGTCACGACATTTTCTTGGTCAGGTAAATCTGATCTTGAAGAATAGGCATCCACAAAGTGCACTTGTTTTACGGGGTATGGCTTGGGTTGTACGGGTAACCCACCCTCACCAGACTTATTGTGAAATTTGATAATTTCTCTCTTATTTTGCGACAATTCTAGTACATATTTAGCTATTTGATCCATTTCTGAGTCACTAACTAGATGTTGTTGTTTGATTTGACATTGATAAGGTACCACGTATGTGACTAAAGAAGATGATTTTTTATTTGACCCAAACTGGTAATTTGAGATGGTGGTGCCTTGTTCTTCCCGTTTTGACCTTGGTAGCCTTTCCAGCCCGAATTGTAAGATTGTGGATAAGGTTTCCCTATCCCGAATTTTGATATTGTTACTACTATGGATACTATATGGCTTGGAATTGGGTATGGTACATATCCTTCATAAGTTATGCTTGGTAATAGTCCTCCGTCTTATGCCTTTCGCCTTGGCAAAAACTACAAATAATAGGCACTGACAAAGTAGATATAGCAGTTATTTTTTCCAAATTCCATAAACTCCATATTTTTTCTGCAATGCGACATACTTTGTTTTCCACTCAATCATTTCATTAAGGTGGTATATTCCTCCTTTCGACAGGCTGTCTTTTGCAAAAGTCGAGCTTAATCCAACAACAAAAGTCATCACACGTCCTTGACTTATCATTGAGTTCATAAAAAACAACCAACTTTCAGCGGTGCTTTTCTTAAACATATTTCCGCCACACATGGCATAAATTGTCTGTCTAAGACCAGTACTAAGGGATTTATTGAAGAATTTTATTAGATGCTACTTATCATAGCCAAGATGGGGACGAATAATTAGAAGGTCCTTAAAATACTCCCAAGATTGATAGAATTTCTTGGATGAGGGATAAACAAATTGAGAGATTTGCTCTTAATATCAAACAGTTTGATGATTTGGGAAGAACTTGTTAAGAAATATGTTTGCATCTCTTCCTAAGTAGCAATAGAGTATAGAGGATATAAATTAAACAAGATCTTTGCCTTATTTTTTAGAGTGAAAGGGAAAAGTTGAAGGTAGAGCAAATAGCAACAAAATCATTAATGAAAGTATATTCATTTTCTGATTCAAACTCATTAAATTCTGGCAAGTTGCGGAGCATGCCAGGTTTACACTTAAAATTACCTTGTGCTTCTGGAAGAATAATGCACGAGGTCGCGCATTTTTTCAGTGGATGTAACATATGCTCGGCAGGTAAGTCTATTGGATTCACAAGTAGACGAGGATAATACTGTGGAGGATTGAACTGCAAAGGCACCTAAGGAGGAGCTTGTTGAGCTACTAGAAAAGCTTGGTAAGCAACCACTGCTGCGAATTAACAATAACAATATGTCCTAGTTGTTGAAAGGCACCTAAGCCCCTCCAAAACTAGGAGGAGGGCTATGATCCTCCTCGAAATCAGGATTATCTTGGGGAATATTAGCCTGTTTGTTGCTATTATTCTAATTATTTTGTCCCACGCTACCCACGGGAGGGAATTGTGCCTAATCTTGTCGGTTTTCTATAGGAGGGGTCAATGGATCTGATTCGGTATTTGTTTCTAAGAGTTGTTGCTATAGTCTATTTATTGGTAGAATTTTGGGACTCCACTAATTATTGTATGCAATAAAAAGGATGAATTAAAATCTTTGGAAGAGAAAACGGTTCGACGAAATTTTTAGCAACTATTTAGGGAGTTCTCAGCAATGGCTTCAGAAACTTGACTGCTCTTAAAACGTGTAGATAATTATACCTAGTAAGTATATTAGGAAACAGTGTAATTTTATCTATAGATACCAGGTTTATTAATCTCATGGACTTTCGCTAATCTAGGATAGCCTAAGATAACTCAAGAACGCAATTTATAAATAATAAATAGTCAAAGTTTCTATATTACTCCTACTCATAATTCTCCATGGTTATCTCGGTATAAAATAATTAATTTACAAACTAAGAGACGAGATAAAATTCATAAATAAAAGTAACCTTTATGTACAACTTTATAAGGGCTATAGTGGCAATATAAAATAATATTGTGCTACCCAAAATATACATAGCAAAATACTCCCCCTCAAGTTAGAGTATGAACATCTGTAATGCCCAACTTGTGTGAAAAAAATTTGATGAACATCACGACCTAAAGGCTTAGTAAACATATCAGCAAGTTGTGAATCCTCAGGAGCTTATAAAGGCATAATAAGTCTAGACTGAAACTTCTCCCAAACAAAATTACAGTCGATCTCGATATGCTTAGCACGCTCATAAAAAATTGCATTACGAGCAACATAAATAGCAGACTAGTTGTCACAAAATAAGCAAACAGGATGAGTAATAGGAATATGAAAATCACATAATAAAGTTGTTAACCATACCAACTCACATGTAATGGAGGCCATAACTTGATATTCAGCCTTAGCAGATTAGCGAGATACATCTTATTTCTTAGGCTACCACGAAGTAAGACTAGAACCCAAAGTAATATGAAAAACTTGTAGTCGAGCGATGAATAGTAAGACAACTGGCGCAATCAGAATCCATATACGTAGTCAATACTAAATCACAATCCAAGGAGAAAAATAACCCATGTCCAAGTGAACCTTCAATATACCGAAGAAACCGATAAACATGGTATAAATGAATATCGCTTGAATCCATCATAAACTGGCTAAGATAATTAATCAAGAAAACAATATCCAGTTTTAAGATAGTCAAATATATAAACACTCAGGTCAGACAACAGAACACTATCATCTGGTCAAAGATGCAAATTGAGTTTCATATAGAACTCAATAGGCCGAGCACCCAATTGACCAACATCAGCCAAAATATTTAATGCATATTTGCACTGAGACATAAAATACCCGAGGGAGAATGAGCAACCTCCAAACCAAGAAAGCATTTTATTGGTCTTAGATCGTTATTACTAAATTGAGCAGCCAAAAACTACTTAACAGCAGCAATACTATTGCCTTCAATCAAAATATCATTAGCGTATACAAGCACGATAGTACAAATTGTACCAGTGGTCCGAGTAAATAGAGAATGATCAGAAGCCGATAGGAAATAACCAACCAAAACAAGCACCTAAGATAGCTTAGCATACCATTGTCTAGACGCCTGCTTAGTACGAGTGGCGAGTAGCAACAACACAAAATAACTAATTTCACTAATCTTGCAAAAGTACCATAAAAATTAAGATGCTCAAATTAGGTATAAGTTTTAGCCAATAGACGAGCTATATAATGCTCAATTGACCTATCTGCATGCAACTTAATGTAGTAAATCCACTTACAACCTATCGGCTTCATACCTGGAGGATGTGGCACTACATTCCAAGTCTAATTAATATGTAAAGTATCAAATTTGGACCTCATGGTATCATACCAATATGAATGTCATACGGCCTCAAAAAAGTAGTGGTATCAAAAATCTTTTTGATAGAAGAAAAGCAAAACGGAAGGAGAAAATTGATGACAAGATCAATGAGTAGAAAGAGAATGAATCATACCAGGCGATGCAGTCGAAGCAGCAGTGAGTGCATGAGATGGGTTCGATAACAAGGGGCAATTATAATCAAGGAGATATTTAGGTCTGGTAATAGTGCGTCAAAGATGGGTAATGGTGCAGATAGGTATTGGAGGAGGGGAAGGTGTTGACAAGGGAATCGAGGATGGTTGGAGGTCAAATAGTAGATCGATGGTTGGGGCAAAGGATTTTCCAGCTGGGGAAGGGGTTAGAATCTCCTCAACCAAGGCTAAATTGATTCCAGACCTACCTACGATACCAATAGGGCCAATAAGGGTGGTACGGGTCTTGTTCAGGGTAGGTGCATGTGTTTGGCAATTGTGAATGGGGTCGGGTTGGGGTATTCATTGGGATGGGGGGTCTATGGTTAAAAGATCGGTATAAGGGTAATGGTAGTAACTACGATGGCTTGTAGTATGGGAGAATATTTTCGTGAAACATTACATTGAGTAAAATTAAGAATTTTTTTTTTCCTAAGTCAAAATCACGTTAAGTCTTATGAGTTGAGGGATATCCCAAAAAAGTGCATTTTTCTACTCTTTGCTAAAATTTATCGTGACCACTTTTAAAAGCTTGAGCATAACATAAACAACCAAAGACTAGTAAATGTTCATATTCAGATTCATTTTTATAAAAACAAAAAATAGGAGGCTTCTCCTTTGAAAGCAATGGAAGGAGTATGACTAATAAGATGTACAGCTGTAAGAATGCATTCATACCAAAACGAAATAGGAAGATCTATATGGAAACATAAGGAATGAACAACATTCAAGATGTTTTGATATTTACACTTTGCCACCCCATTTTATTGAAGGGTTTCTATACAAGTTAATTTATACAGTACACCTTGTGAGTTAAAAAAATCCAGAGTATAAGAAAAATTAAATTCGGACCCCTTATTGGATCATACATGGCACACTTTCATATTATATAGGATTTTAATCATATTAAAAAACTTTCATAAATATTTTAAAGTGCTAGATTTTTGTTGCAACAAAAAAGCCTAAGTAAGATGAGAATATTCATCAACAATAGTAAATGAGAACTATCACTAGAAAGAAAAGAATAACTACCATAAATGTGAATATAAGTTTGATTAAATATAAAAGTACTCATAATGGACAAATTATTAAAACTAAAACAAGAGTATATTCCTCGTTCACAAGCATCACAAACTAGAAGTTTATTAGGTAAAGAAGCAAAATTGGAAAATCCTAATTTATAAGGGTGATATAGCCTTTGGTGCCAAAGCTTGAAAATAGGATAGGTTGGACAAGCAGCGACAATTAGGGTAGGCTAAAAAAGGTAAAGGTTGTCAAGGCACTCAGTCAATCCAATTTGTATCTACATAATATTGTACTGAAAGATGCACTAAGTTGAAGTAAATATAATAGATAAATTAAGATCTTTAGTAAGTTGACTGACAGATAATAAATTATATTTAAAAATAGGCATTAAGACCTGCAAGTATGCTGAAAAAGGATCAGACAATAAAATAGAACTACATTCACAATAATCATTAAAACCAACCAAAAATTGAAATATCTTTTGATCCGATTCTTTCTTAGCAACTGATTGAAGAACACTACATGTGCAACGAGCCCCATATGTGCATACAACTATGAAATCTACCAAAGATAACTCTTCCTATAGGACCATAGGAGATGTATAATATTGAGTTACAGATTTTGTACCCTGTTGAAGCTGAGGAATATCTCTTTCGTTACAATAAATTGTAGCACTATTATTCTGAGTAAATTGATCCTCCAAAATCTCCCACAATTCAAAGCTTTATTAACATAATTTAAACTAGGTGTTAAGGCGAAATCAATGCAATTAAGGGGCCAAGATAAAATTATATCACTACATCGATCCCACAAAAACACCAAATCATCATTATCACACGGACGATGGATAGAACCCAAGACAATCATATTTATTCTTTCCAAGTACGGTAGTTATCATCATTAAACACAATAGAAATAAGGTCAAATTTGGACCCACAACGGGGTGTAAAGAATATAGGCTATTGGCATCAATAATAGTAGTAGAAGGAGACCCAGTAGCAACTGCCTAAAGCTTAGAGGCACCGGTATCTTAAGCTTTAGGAGTGGCAGTATCTTCAATTGTAGGGGTAGCAGTATCTCTACTTATGGCTAGTGAAGATAAGTAATTCAACTAAAGGAGGGACCAAAGCTGGCAGCGACAAGTAGCGAGTTATTGGTGATGACAGATGGTGCCAAAGTATGGAGAGAAGTGGATTAGATTAGGTTATGGAAGGACAACAATATTAAGGTTTTTAAAGATTAAAAATTAGGATAGCCTATTTAGAGGCCCTGATATCATGATAAAAGTAATAGGGTAAAACTGAATATATTAATCTGATAATTAATAATAAAGTACAACCACATTTATATACAACTTTACAAGGACTATACTAGAATATTAAATAACACAATACTATCCAAAATATACATAACATAATAGGTTATTTGATTTTGGTTCTAATTTGTTCATTTTGAACCTATTACCATCTTTGTATTCAACCTTTGTGCCTATTACTAACAAGAATAACAAATTTGGAGTTGTGAATTGACACAGCAAGGAACAAAAATAAAGTGAAAACTATTTTCCAACAAAGAGTATGAATCAAATTTCTTATTTATATTTTTACGTATAAAATCAAAAATTAGTGTAAACACTATATCTAATTCTATTTTAAAAGTGAAGACCCTCTAAAATTTCTTCTATTTCATAATCCGAAAATACCCTTCTTACTATTACAAAATTATTATTATTTTAGTTGATAATTTGGACTAAAGAATGATGATAATATATTTAACAAAAAATATATATTACATCTTATCTAATATCCTCTTTTAAAATTGTTAAGGACAATTAAAGCAATGGTCCACATAGTTTCAATAGTAATTCATTTTGGTCCACATATTTTGACTAACAATAGTAATAATTCTTAAATTTTGGAAATTTGTTAAACTTGACCCAAATTTTAAGAAAAACGACATATATACTAACTTTTATAGTTTTTGCTCATATTTAAAATACTACAATACTCAAAATAAGCGAAAATATCAACATCAAACATCATAAAAAACTTATACCAAAATAAATAACATATTGGTAACTTTACATATTTTCATTATTCACAAATTTGAGTTCATAATAAAGAGTATAATTTTAATGATTGTAAAAACAAGATATAAAAGTTAAAAATTTCATTCTCAAAGTTACTTTGTTTTTAATTGAAACATTCACACCTCTGTAACTCCTATATTTAAGTGTAACTAAGTAACAATTATCATAAGTATTACTAACAATTTAACTTAAAAGGCATGTGAAGAGTTGCTCAAAATGACAGTAGAATAAATTATTTTATCTAATTTCAATACGAAATTTGGATTGTTAAAAGGAGTTAGGTTCATCAGCTTAAATATTCGACTTCCACAATTAAAATAGGAGAAAAGATTTAGATTAGGTTTTGACTAAATTTAATATATTTAGAATTTTTCTTAGTTAAAAGAGCCTCATACATCTTTACGTAGCGAGACTTTAATATAAGATAGAGGCAGTGGATGGAATACTTAGAGCAGTATAACTTCGATCTTCAGTACCATTAGGGGAAGGCTAATACAGTAGCAGATGCATTGAATTGTAAGGCATGCCTTGTATATGATGAATAGGATGCCATGAAGACATTCGATGAGTTCGGATTCGAGTTCATCGATGGGGGGAACAGGTTTCACTTAGTGCTATTATTGTGCAACTTGAGTTGCTAGATAGGGTGATTGAGTCTCAACGAGACAATGCGAGGTCACAGAAGTTCATTGCTAGAGCTCACAATAAGGAATCCCGAGTTTGCATGATAAAAGACCGTAGAGAGTTGAGATACCGAGGATGGTTGATTGTGTTAAAGTCAATTAGAGGGGATGTACTGAGAGAGTTGCACCAATAACGGTTAGCAGTGCATCCGGGTGGAAACAAGATATACCATGACTTGAGCCGCACATATTCGGGGTCAAGTTTGAAAACGGACATTGGACAAGAAGAAAGCAGGTGATGAGATGCAACCACTCGAAGTGCCGAAGTGGAAGTAGGAAGACATTACGAAAGTATTTGTGAGTGGTTTACCAAGGTTGAGGGGAAGAAAGCACACCGTATATAACGTCCCGGAAATTTCGGATAAATTTTTCGCATTATAATAATAATGTTATATAGGCATTAAAATATTATTAATAGTACATTCACGAGTATTAATACATTTCATGAGGTCTTAAGTGCATTTAGAGTTGAAGAAGTTAAGTTAATAGCGTACGAACTAGCTACAAGACTTGGAATAATTTTCATAGATTGTGTTCGAGGTTTAGAAGTGA
>MKEJ01033206.1:0-26586 GCA_001753735.1 Embelia ribes
CTTCGGGTATCCCTATGCTTTGGTTGCGGACAATGCAATTAACTTCGACACACAGTTTATTCAAGATTTTTGTGCCGAACATAAAATTCGAAACTTCTACTCTATACCTTCTTACCCTCAGAGCAATGGCCTTATTGAAAATTCAAATCGAACGATTTTATATGGCATCAAAAAGAGGTTAGAAGAAGCAAAAGGAAGATGGATAGACGAGTTACACATCATTCTCCGGGCTCACAGAACAACCCCCCGAATGGCTACTAACGCAACCCCCATTTTGATTGGTGTATGGAAGCGAAACTATTATTCTGTTGGAGATCGGCCTTCCCACACATCGGACTCTCGTAGTGGAACAAGGACAAAATGATTCGCTTAGAAAAATTGAACTTGCTATCGCAGATTCTAGAAGAGAGGAGGTTATGATAAGAATAGAGACATATCAACAGAATATGAGAAACTCCTATAATAAAAAAGTAAGGGAACGCTGCTATGAAGTGGGAGAGCTAGTCCTTCGGAAAATGACCCAGAGCAGAAGAAATCCAGTCCATGGTAAGCTAGTGCCTAACTGGGAAGGGCCATATGAAATTATTGAGGTCTACTAAAACAATGCCTATCGGCTAAAAGATCCTTACTCCTCCGGTGTAGATGCAGAGAAACGACATTGGAACGTTACAAACTTGAGAAAATACTTTCAGTAAAAGGAAATTCTCTTCTTATTCATGTAAGATTAAGAGTTGAAAATGTCATGGATGAAACCATTTGGCAATTTTTATGCGTAGGCTTCGTGAAAACAATAGTCAGTTAAATACGGGATGGTAAAAAAAAATTACATGGAACAGAAGCGTTTAATATATTTTTTTTGTAAAAAAAAATATTCTGAAAAATTCGATGTAATATATAAATTAATGATACATAACTCGTAATAATATATTCTTTATTATTTTAAAATAATATTTTTGAAGTTTAAAATAAAAAAATAGAGTTGTGAATTATACGTGTATTAAACGGGATGTGTCAAATTTACATTTTTCATTAGGTTTCACATCCATTTGGAAAATAAATTTTTTTTAATTATACGTATGTACATGTATTAAACGGTAAAAATTCGCAAATTTACTAGGCCAAGAATCACATTGCTTTAGGTAAAAGTGAAATTTAACAAACTTGTGTAGTAAAAACGGGCCTGACCTACCGGAGGATCTGGAATTTGAGAAATTGACTCGTGCAATCATATGAATGAAAATATTTACACTCCCATAATCATATTTCTAAGAAATAGATAAACGCACATTGATATAACCGAAAAGTTACTTGTACAACTTATGTAGTTAATTTTCTGTACGTGTATCATTATTCTAAAAATTATTGTGATGAGAAAAAAAATATTTGGTTGCCACTTTTTAGCGAATATGTAAGTTTATTTATGACTAAGAAGAAAACTGGATGGATCCATTTTAAAGCTTCCAGTTTGTTTATGCCAAAATAATAAAATAAACTCAGATTAAAAACTGAGTAGCCAAATGCAATTTATTTTTTTTAAAAAAATAAATTAAAATTTATAAACTGCAAACAAACAAGACTTCATTTAAACTAATTGTATCATTATATGGTTTAAGTCACTAGATACTTTTATTTTGTGTTGGAGAAGTTTTTGGTTAAGGGCCAAGATTTTTAAGTTCGTTTAGTAATTGGGCCAAGCCTGGCTAAGCATTTGTTTGATTTTTTGCCCAATTTTCCCCCCTATTTTAAAATATTCTATTTGTACATGATATATGTACCGTCTTATTCATCCAAGTATTTTGTGTAAAAAAAATGTAGACATTGTCATTGTCATGGATAAAGTAATTACTTTTTGTGTGTAAATTAGGACATTATCAGCCACTCATCTCACTTTCTATCCGTCAGTTAGATACTCACTCGTTCACAAATAATTAATATAGTCAAATTGAGACATAATTTTAGATATAAATCTAAAAATAATATTTTAAAATTTAAATTAAATAGAAAAAGTGCAATTCCACCTTTATGATATTTTGTCTTATTTTTACTTCTAATGATTATAAAGGATAATTGTGACAACATATTTTTTTTAATTGTGCGACGATTAAACATTCTACTTGATAAGTGCTCATTTTTTTTGGATATCCAAAAAAGAAAAGTGTATCAATTATTTATGAATGGAGGGAATACATAGACTGCAGAGTAAGGGGGTGACAAATGAATATCATATGATGGTTTGATGCGATTTTTTGTGTTATAGTATGTTCCAAAAATGCAGCGTAATATATTACTTTTTATACAATTTTCACAAAATCATATTATTTTCTTATTTTAAAATTTTTTCTTGAAATTTACAGTAAAAAAAATTGCTTAAAACGTGGATTAAACATGCGTCTTATGCGATGTGTCAGAAGTACTAGTATTTTTTTTATTAAATTTCATATCAATTGCGAAGACAGAATTTCTGTTATTTTACGTATGTGCGGTTAATTACTAAACCAAATTTTTTGAAATATTTATAACTTCTTCCGTCTTATTTTAATAGTTTCATTTTTTTTTCCAGAGAAATTAAAAAATATCAATTAATATTTTTGAAATTCAAAATATTTTTACTCTCTTTCTTGCTATACCCTTAATAATTTTACCGACTCATGATGGATTGAGTAATTAAATGACTAATAAATAAGAAAATTTTAGTAAAATGATTTTCCAACTGTTTTTCCAAAAAAAAATTATACTATACATTGGGACAGACTAAAAAAAAATACAAACCTATTAAAATAAGGTAGAAGTAATAATTAACTAGAGACTATATTTCTATTTGAATAAGACGGAGCCGGTCAACACCAGACCAAATCAATATATTTTTTTTCTATTCTACCTTTCTCCTTTTCTATATAACTTTTGAGATCTAATTTGCAAACTTTTTTTTAAAAATAAATTCTCTTCTATATGGTGTTAGAACTGAATCGAATAAATATTCATCTAGCCTGTGATTTATGGTATGCTCATCTCGTCTTCTAGCTGATTCTTTTTAGTGGAAAATGTATAAATTTTTATACATATTTGGCAGCTGGGACACTGCTTAATTTGTTCAAGCATCACTTGAAATTATTTATTGCAAATCAATTAGTGGAATTATTATTATTATTATTTATTTTATTTTATTATTCCTCCCCCCCTCCCTCCAACCAATAGTGGAATTATAAAAACTAATAAAAATCAAAGTCACTTTTCACCTAGTGTAAAAAAAGCAACTTTTGACCCCAGGAAAAGGTGACAGGGCAAAATTATTTCGAAAAACCCAACTTTTTCTCTCTCATCATGTACTTTCTATCTCTATCTCTCGTCTTTTTCTTCAATCATAAAGCAATCGATTACAAAATGATTTACTACTACCACTATATTTTCATCCTAGATAGAAGTTAAAATTTTGATTACAAAAATTAAATCTTGCAATACAAAATTATAAAAATAATTTTATAAATTTATATGTAAAATTTTCTTTATGTACATAAAAATTTGCGATCTATTAATATTAGATTATTATAATGGTATCCATCTTTTCTATTCTGCACCAAACCATTCAATGCTCCTCTTTTTCGAGGAAGGGTCCACTCATCTCTCTCTCTCTCTCTCTCATTAAAGTTCAAAATTGGTACAATCTTGTTTTGTTTTAAATTGGACTGGCGGGTCTGTATAGTAGTGGGTGTTAATCATATAATGACACTCAGATTAAATAAAATTATTTATTCATCTTAACTTTTTTTGAAAAAAATTTATTTTTTAATAGAGCAATTGTGACAAATAGATTTTTCCATTGAAAAATTTACTGTAGTATTTTTAAATTATTTTTTTAGAAACTAAAAAATATAAAAATACCAATGTAACATATATCTCATGAGAAATCAAATAAGGAAAAATCTTTATTTAGAAAGACCGTGGAATGCTCTAAGAATGTACATCACTTTTTCTTCACTATTTGCCTTCATTTGGGGGCATAAATACTGCAATGGTCCTCGTAGTTTCAAAACATACATGGATGCGCCATCGGGAGCGTGGTTGATTGTATTAATCTCGCACCACTTAGCAATGAGATGGATAATCGTTCGTAATCCGTTTCGCAAACAAGCTTTTTATTGCTGAGTTATCAACCCTAAGGAGATGTTAGATATGCGCCGAAACTTGTCAAAGATTTCTTCTACAAAAATGTAGTAGTTCTTGAAAATTTATCAGACATAATGTTAAGTATGCTAATTGCTAGGCTATTATTCACAAAGAAATATAAGCTAAGCTTGCGATTCTATAGTTTAATAGGACATAGAAATGGAGAAAGATGACAAATATGTTTGCGAAAGTCACAAGACGAGAACTTATTCGGGAATGTTACTAATCGAGTCAAATGTTGCACGATATGTTAGTATCACATTTTCCTCGATCATACGCTTCTCATCATTTTATGAAACTTATTGTCATGATAAAAAGAAGAAAAACTGAAAGGTGCAAGTTCAATCGCATGATCGAACTTCTCAAAGAGAAACAATATCTTATAATACTTAAATTTTACATTCTATAGTATGTTTGTGTATTTTCGAATGTATACCTTTTGCAACTAGTGGACACTTTTCATAGGCAACAAATGTATGTAGTGCGGACCGAGAGAGGGCAGAGAGTGACTACAGTTTTCTAACCTCCTATTTTTTTTTGCAAATTTAGTGTATTAACTTCGATATTTTATGAAGCATCTTACTAAGTGGCCCCCTAAAAACAAGAAAGAAAATTTTTTATTTATAGCAGAAAGAAATTTGGTCGCTGGTTTGCAAATGAAAGTATGCTAAGTGTTAAAGTGGAAGGGGTTTCACTTCAAAGAAATGAAACTAAGTGTTTGTTTCAAAGGTGGTGTACTTAACTATTATAAAATTGAAATTGTATGCATTTACCTATGGTGCAACAATTTTTTTTTTTTAAATATGATGGAAAAAAAATGTTGTACCGAATTTATAATTTTTAGTGAAGAGATTTTTACTTTATTTTTATATTTTCTCACGATAAATCTTTTCACCAAATGGGGCCTTACTTAAATACGAGTCGCAACAGTTGAATCAGACAAAACATTCATTGTTAGTAGACATGTGATGGTATACGAAGGAATTTCGATTAACATTTTTGTCCGTGTGGAATTAACCCATCAGTTGAACCCAGCTAATCAATTTCTAGCTCAAAATTCTACAAATTTTACTTTTAAGCATGAAAATTTCAACAATAGATTGTTACAAGTATTACTAAACTAGAGAAATGGACTTCGCAAATGTCATTATGTTCCCATGAGAAATATTTCCTTACAAGCCAATTAGTGTACAAAATCAAACTTTTCACCAACTCTTACCGACATTGGAAGGAAAAGAACTTTGCCGACTAAAAGAAACTGTTGCAATTTTTAAGCAAAAATAAAAAATAAAAAAAAAACAACAAACTTTATTTCGGACCATGATAAAAATTGGACAAATCTAGTTTAAAACTTCTAACTTTTTGGGCCAAAGTACTTGGAAAATTAGTAGCCAAACAATGTCAACTTTTATGCAACAAAGCAAAAAAGCTTAATTATAACAGCAGCATCCTAACAAGCCTTGTTATATATAGGGCATGTATGTGATTACAGCATCGTCAATGGGGTCAAATTATTCCATTACTTGCTACTAGTTACTATCAAAAGTTTTAATGGTAGAAGTGTAGCCACTGAAGAATTTATATGATTTTTTTACCAGCTAATATGGTAAAGGAAATTTTTGGATGTGATTGGTTTCTAGTTGTATCGCATTAATGACTGGAATTAAGATACTCCATGTGATGTCAACGAATAAGAAAATCAGATAAAATTTTTAGGTGCACGTAACGTTTCTCTAACTTTTATGTGGAAAAATGCTATGCACTTGTGTATTGAGACTATCATAAAAGAAGTTGAGCAATAAATATTCAAGGAGACGTTTCATGAGAAGAAATATATATTAATTAAACTCTAGAAGAAGCCCATAGCATACATTTTAATCCTTCACGTTCGTGTTTCTAGGTGGGTAAACTTTTTACATCGAACGTTTATGAATGCATAAGAAAAAAAAAAGCTTATGAGCTTGTTTCGTTCTAACTTATGAGTTCTAATTTTTTAGTTTTTTATGTAAAAATTGAACCATTTTGAATTTTTTTTGCAGATTTTAACATAAACTTATTTGCTGTTTTGATCTAAATATATTGTAATTTTTAAGCTAAATGAATACAATTTTTTTCATAGACAGAAATAAACAAACTTATTTATTTAAAATGTGCCCTCAAACAAACCCTATATTAATTCAATTCTTTCACTACCATTGTATTATTGTGTTTATTTTGTGCATGAATTGGGAAACGAGCCTATTCTTGTTTTCCCTTTTTACGAATTGTCATACCCAAAACATTGTACTAGTGCTTAGGTGTGTAATTGGTTAGACTCGGTTGCTTGCAACTTACTGTCTCTAATGCCGAAGCATTGCCAAAAGCATCAAATTAGACACGAGAGACAACTTCTTGAAGCAACCATTTTGAACAAAAATGTTGTTCAATTACTCTACTCTATTTTTTAGATCTGTTGAAAGATAATAACTTTGTGCTATGTAATGTCCCAAAAACTCGTAAATATTTTTTTTGCTTTGATAAATGATACTATATACGAGAGATAGTATTATTATTTATTTTATATCACGGTGGTAGTTGTGGTATTATGGGATTTGTTGTCGTGGCATGGTGTTGTGAGGCATTTTGTGTTAATGCCTTGGTGAAATTTGTTAAAAAAATTTGTAGAGAAATATGTATCCAACGGCCAATCCTACGATCGGACAGTAGTCGAACCTTTGATCAGAGATTCTAGAGGAGCTTGTTTGAGCCAAGTATTTTGTTCGACGGGGCACCCGCCAACGGATAAGCCGTCGCACAAGATAGCTTTTTGGGCCACACTACTTTATTACATTAGATAAGAGTCATACATCTCATTCTTATTTTTTGCATCAAAGAGAGAAAGAGAGAGAGGTGGAAACTTTTAAACTTCAATCTTTACCCTTACAATCCATCTGTTTCTGTTGATCATTTACACATAAAAAGTAGATAGTTTCGAGTCCTACATTTTGACATAAGTTTTTTCGTCTGTTCTTCTTGTTCTTCTTTCCTCATTTTCTATGCCTTTTGTGTTTGTCGAGACAAATTAGTGCAATTTCTTCCTTATGCTTCATAGATCATTTTTATGTATAGGTTCGCACCAATCCGAAACTCATAACTAGATCATTTCAAGGGGATAAGAAGAGGGGTTTTTGGGTTTGAGTTGGGGAAGTCTTCTGGTAGCTTTCGTAAACTCGTGAGGTACGGGTAAATTACAGATAGTAATATAAATTTGAGTTTGGGACATGTTATTCATTTTAGGTTCGAGTTTCACGTATTAAATGACATAACCTTCGGGCATTACTTTATTTCGTAGTAAAATATGTACTTCTTGTAGCATGTTTATTTTAAAGGTATTATGACATAATCTTCCTTCCTTTCTTTCTATTATTTCTTTTTCCTTTATTCTCTTTTATTTATCCCACAACCCCGAGTGTGGGGAAAATTTGGGGCTTGACATGCTATTTCTGTTATAATTATAATTTTATCACTTGTTTGGTTCCTCCGGGAATCATGCTGTGACAGGAGATTCATACGGTAGACAAACCACTGCACTTGAGATTGGCATAGCAAATAAAGAAGTATACCAAAATAAATAAATAAATAAATAAATAAATAAATAAAATTTGATGAGGTAAGAGCTTGATTTCATCTATGATTCAGCCTAGGTCTTTGAAACCAAAGGGTGGACTTAATCAAAGGTCATGTGAAGCTACAAGACATAATAAAACTCAGTGAAGACAAACTTGGTTTAAATTTTAAATATTAGAAGGGGAATATTTGGGAGAATAAAAGGGAATTAGAAGGTACTCATTAACATAGAATTATTTTATAAGCAAGCAAACAAAAACATCTTTGTGGGTCTCTGACTTGGGTCAATAACCTCAATCCAAAGATTTGTATATTACCTTGACTTGAAAATGGGAAAAAAATCAACTTCTCACGTGATCTTTATTTAATTTTGTTGAATGGAAATGGTCAATCATTTTAGGAATATATTAAATAAAGAGAAAAAGTTTCATGGTTAGCATAAAGATTTGATATACAAGGAGGTATTTAGAATATGATACTTGTGTTTGTTTAATGATTATTTGGTGAGATTATGCTTAATGCATATGTGTCATTCTCTATATTTCGTTTGTATACCAGTCTTTATTTATAATTGAGAGAATTTTTACTTGTAAATTAATATGATAAAAAATACGAAATTGATGAAAGATAAATAAGGGAAAATGAAATCAAACATAATGTTTTCATTCTCTCTCAATGATGTCAAATTCTTCCATTACTAGTTTTCTCTGTGTTGTCTTTTGAACTTTGAAATCTACAACATATTTGCACAAAAGTAATCAAAACAGAAAATATTTAAAACTTCCTTTTTCCCTGTTTGAGGGTTTTCTTTATTTTTCATAGAGATTTACAAATTTTATATAATGTAATTAAAATAATAAAATAAATAATTTTTTTAATATACACTTTATTTGAAATACATATGTATTGGTATAAACAAATTGACAGTAAGGGCATTTTAGTAAAATATTAATTTTAACTTGATTTTAAATAAGAAAAAATTACCTGTATTTTTGGACAAACAAGAATGGAAGAAAGACTTTCAAATTGGGATGAAAAGAGTATTAACATCGTTCATTACAGTGTATACAAATATGACTAGATCTGTTAGAGATTATTTAGTTGTAGTTCATAATCTCTAATTTTTTAGTTTATTTACTTAGAAATTAGATATCATTTTGTTATTCAGATTTTAAGTTGAATTTATTTGCTATTTTGGCTAAAATAAATTAAAATTTTTAAGCTAGCTGAATATAATTTTTTTTAAAATAAAAAATAAACTAATTTATTTATTTAAAATATTAACAAACCCTGTATTTTTTCTCATTAAAAAAGGAGAAGACAATAGACAATGACCTAATAACTTAGATCATAGTTCCAATACATAGCTATCACTGCTTTCTATGTCAACCAGTTATGGTACAATTGTCTTACTATTTCATCTGTTTCACTATAAATGTTATCTTGGAGAATTATTTTTTAATACTTAATTTAAAAAATCAAGAATGTATTTATTTTATTTTTCTAATTTTTCCCATGTGATCTCAAGTATATTTCTAAGCATTTCACATAACTCAAACATCAAATGAAGGGTTTTTGGGTAAAATTTATCTATTGTTTTTGCTCAAATGAAAACTATTTAATGATGTCTTTAATTTTTACGCATTTTCCTCTAAAGACATTTATTATGAAATAAGAGTAAGCGGAGGGAGTATGATTCAGTCATTAGTTTCAACACAAAATAGCTTGAGAACAATATGCCATCATTAATCAATATGTTACGGATTACAAATTTGATAATTACTGACGTAAGTATGGAGACAAAGTATTAAATGAAAGTACTATACACTGATGCAAGCATGACCCGTTATTTAATTCTCAACTTCTCCATTGTTGCAAACTTTTGTCTATAAATAGACAAGGGAATGGAAGCAGAAGAGAGTACAGAAAGAGAGAAAATGAGAGAAAATAAGTGTGGAAATAAAGTCAATTTAGTTCAAATTTCAAGTTTTATTTTATATGTTATACTACTTTGTAATTTCTACTTTATATAAATAAAAGCACGCACCAGTTTTGGTCTTGTGGACTAGGCCCAATTTAAATTTATTTTAACTTGAGGCTAGACCACATAATTCTTGCATTTCCTATTTTACTTTTCTGCAAATTATTTTATTTACTTTCTAGCATTTTCATGTGCATTGTTTTCCTTTTTTCAGCCTTTTACTTTTTAGTCTATAGTACTTTTGCACAAAAGTCAAAACAAAACAAAAAGATTATATATTCTTAATAGTCACTCGTTATCTATATGCTGAAAATTGCATGGTATTGTATTAGCAATAAAATACCAATGTTTCATAAAAAATTTCTCAACGATCACCTAAATGTTTAATGGCTACAAAAATCCTTGCCAATAGCCTGATCAATATCTTCATTTTCCATGTACATCATTGCTCAAGCCAGTAGCAAATAGAAGAAAAATTATCACAAAAATAAAAGCGATCAAAAAAGTCTGTGTGCAACATTTTCTAACACGACAACACAAGAATAAGAAACGTCCCTTACAAAATTAGACACTCGGCGAGCATGGACCAGAGGCAAACATTTTGCCCTCTTTCCGCTTTAATCCTCACCATTAGTCCCTCTTCACAACATGTATATTCATACCTCTTTTTCATCCTTATTATCAAAAGACTATTAATTCACTACTTAAAAGCAAAATTACAATAGTGAAAGTAAAGATCTTAATCTTTGCCTTGCCAATGTGGTATGCCTAATGTGAATTCCAAGCTCAGGTTTTTTTGATCCAAGTCGGAACCTAAATAACTCTCGGTGCATGCCAAGCGATCACTTCCCTGCAACATTTGAAAGTATATATACTTATTTTTCAATTCAAATGGACTCAAAAATCAATAGTATATCTCATCATTTTTGGACAAAAAATGGTTTGGAAACAGAAAAATTTTACAAATAGAAAGCTATTCATCTGTTCAAGGGAATTTCGCGAGCGAGGAATGAGCATTTTTTATTTTTGAATCAATATAATGCAGAACCAACTTGTACACAAACAGCTATACATGTATCAAACTTAGCCCTAAATTTTTTTTATTATAAGTGGTGACATATCGTATAGCTTCCCGATGCTGATATATTCTTTCGGACCCTTAGCTCATTTTCGACCAATGCATAAAGAAATTAGTTTCATAACCCTTCTAAGATCTTTCCATTTCTTCTAGTGCTTTGGTATTTATTTGATATTATTTGAACTTTATGATAGTTTTTCCATAACATGTCTGCAATATAAATGAATTAAAAGTCTATCTTGAAAACTCCTACACTAGACGAATGGAAATCTTTCTAATCCGTTTTCTCATATAAGATTATGTCCAACATATGCTCTATGCAAAGAAATGAAAATGCTTGAAGAATTTGAATGGAGAAACAAACAATTATATGGAGTTAGGCCAATTTGGGGTTGCAGTTCCAGTGCTTCTTTCATTTTTTTTTCTTGGGAATTGTAGCTAGTGTTGTTTGGTAAATCTTAAAGCACTTGTTTTTTAAACTCTATATTTTTTGTGCTTTTAGAAGCAACTTTATGGGTGTTTTCAAAAGCTGTTTCTGTTTTTTCAATCATTAATTACCTAAATAATCTCAATTATATTTACTACATTCCTCATATATAGTTACTTTTCTTTTTACAATAAAAAATACTACTTTACCAAACACCACACTACTTATCAAATCAACTTCTAAAATTTATTTATCAAATACTAGGATTATACATACTTCTGAAATCAACTTTCAAAAACAGCTTTCAGATTTAGATCCTTAACAGAAGCAGCATTCCCAAACTAGCCTTACCTCACCATGATTTTTCAAAGAAAAGTATGATAATTGTATGACTTTTTTCTTGTAACTGGATCATATTTTGCAATTCTATTAAGTACCTCTATTCGATGTCCAGATCTTTGTTGTAATGGCAAGCTGGTCGGTCTCGTTTCATCGATATCATTGGGGTTACTTTGTAGCCAGGCCTCTCTGCTGCTAGAATTTGACAATTTAAAAGAAAATTAAGATTTTAATTTGTCAATTATAAATTGGAGGGCAATTTTATTAAGACTACACTATTTACTATAGACACCACATCTTGTAACATCCTAGAAATTCGTAGAATTTTTTTTGCAAAAATAAATAATATTTTTATCAGTATGATAATTATATTATTTATCGTATCGTAGTATTTGTAGTCATCAAGATATATTTGTAGGCGTAGAATATCGTTTTGAGGTTGTAGGGTGATGATGGGCATGTCAATGCCTTAGAAAATTTTCTGAAAACATGCAAATGCGGAGGTGCAGGTTGTATTGTTCGAACGGTACCATTTCAGCCATTCGAACAGCTACCAATATGTCATTCTAATGGATGTTTCACGTGGGGTTCAGTTATTTTTTGCTCCTTTTCTAAGTCATACAATCCAAAATTTCTCACTTTTTCTTCTCTTCACTGGCTGCAATATAGTGAGCGAGAGTGTGGAGTGTTTAAACACATTTTCCAGGTTTTGGGTATCATCTTGCTTGGGACTTCATACACATAATATTTTTGCATATTCGGAGTCTACATCGTGATGGCTCTCTTTTGATGTAAGTCTCGTCTTTTTGTTTGTTTGTTTTCGATATCTCGATTTATGTGTCAATTGGATTTGTTAAATTAAATTTATACAAACTTTTTCTTATGTCTCGTAGACCATTTTTTTATATAGGTTCATGTTAATCCGAGGTGCGTAGATAGATCAACTCATGGATCAAAGTGGGGGTCTTTTGGGGGATCGTAAGTGTGACCTTTCAATAGCTTTTTAGCAGTCTCATGAGGTACGATAGACTATGAATAATAATATAATTACGAGTTTATGTGTGTAAATTGATATATTAGATGTGTCGTGAATTTTATATTTGACTTTCAGAAATGTATTGTTTTCGTCTAATATAAATTATTCTCGTTGAGATGGGTAGTATACTTAGTTTGAAGAGATGCATAGCATCTTTATTAGTATATAAATTCGAGGCCTAGTTGCATTTATAAGTATACGAGGCATAAGTAAATTCATAAATTTTTTGAGGCATAGTTGCTTGTGGATAGTAGATGTCGAGGCCTACGTATTTCAGTAGCAAAACAAGGAGTGGTTGTGTTCATGAAAGATTCAAGGTGTATATTTGTATTTGTAGATAGTTGGGACTTACTATTTCTAGTAGTTGATTGTGATAGATATTGTATGTGTATATATATATATATGTATATATGTATATATACTCAAAGCATATAAGTTCTTGTCGAGATTCGTATTATATAAATTCTACTGGATAATCATGATGTATATGTTATGTTCATACTCGAGATGTGATTGTAGTCGAGGTGTATGTATATTCGAGATGTGTTTTGTGTTCAAGATTTGTTATATTCAAGATGTGATTGTAATCGAGGTGTATGTGTATTCGAGATGTCTTTTGTGATCGAGATTTGTTCGTATTCGAGATGTGATTGTAGTTTAGACGTGTTTATATTCGAGATGGGTTTGTATTCGAGATTCGAGATACATTTATTTTGTGATATTATGGAATACGACTTGGTACTGATATTCATAACATATATATCATCCTTGTGGTTTGTGATATATAACTTATAGTTTACATTCATGTTATAATTATTAATGTGCTACTCGTTACATACATCGAGGCATTACTTTCGAGGCATAATTATTGTGATATACTTATATGTGGCACATAAATTTTATTAAGAACTTGTGATGTACTTATTTGTGACATCTATCAAAGTATATATTTGTGACATAATTATCTGTAGCATACATTCGTGATATACATTAAGGCATGTATTTGCGTGACTAAAAGCATGTAAATTATGAATAAAAGAAGCATATACATTTGAGTTTGGAGTTTCAGTCTTTTACTTTTTTGGGGGGATACTGTATCGTCTTTTAATAAACCTTTGTGGTTGTGAATTAAGGAGGAGGCCTGGAGTATTATAGTGAAAGCTGAAAAATCTGCGCAATGAGCGACTTGATAATTTAGTATATTAGTAGTACATAAGAATCTAGCCTATGATATATATCGTACTGAGAGTACGTCGATTGTAGGATGGGCACTTGTATAACCCACTTTTTAAAAATTTTTGTAAGATACTAATCCCATCTTTCTTGAGTCATAGTCGGGTTTGTGATTTGTGATTTGTGATTCGTGGTTTGTATTTGTGATTTGTGATTCAGGTTTTTGATTCGTGGTTCGGATATCATCATGCATTTGCATTCCATTCGTTGTTTATGATTGTATTTGATTGCTTAAATTTTTGTGTTGAAGCATGTACTACTTCCTTTCATCGTTGTGATTTTGTGAGTGCATTCATAGTTTTTTGTCGACTTTTTATGCTTACTTTTTTACTTGAAGCATGTGTTACTTTTATAGTTACATTATGTACTACTCTTCTCCTAGAAGCATCTACCATTTGGATATTTCGTGCTAGTAGTTGGTTGCTATTCGCGTACATGATTTACATATTATCATGTTAGTGATAATCTAACCATGTTTATTGCGCGCACGCGCGCGCGCACACACACATCTTACTTGAATTGTATTATAGCCGTGGAGGTAGCTTGAGTGATGCTGGATAGCTATGGATAGAGAATTGTAGGGTATGTTTTGGAGTATCGAGTTTATATACGAAGCATCGGTTGATATGTGTATTTTATTATCTTTTGGATAAGAATTTCGCTTAATTTGTTTAAGTAAACTTGGTAGTTTACTTGTAGTAGATGTTGTATATAAATGTTATGTTGGATTACTATAGGTATTGTAAATATTTAAATGCGATGTTGGAGGTTTGATGTTGTAATTTGAGTAGTGGAATTGGACAGTGTAGTTGTTGTATTTATAATTCGTTTCGTTCATTTTCTTTCCTTTCTATTCTTTTTCTTTTCTTTTCTTTTCTCATGTCCACGAGTTTGAGGAAATTCGGATTGTGACACATTTTTATCTAGGAAAAAAAATGGTGCACCACATAAGATCGACTTTGATAAGGCCGAATGTACTGAAGATATTTGACTCTGGTGAAGTTGAATATTAGGATCGATTTTACTGGGTTCGAATATCTTTCCTACATTTGACTCTATCAGAGTTGATCCTTGTGGTGAACTTAGAAAGTGATAAACTGTACGGTCCCAATAGAATTGTTATGCGGAAAAACCTAATGACTTAGATCTACATAGAAAGTTATTACGGAATATAAGGAAATTGATTTTCCTTAGCCGGTGCATGTTAATTACAAATTGTAATTAAATCTAAGATAGGCATTGTTGATTAGCAATTCCAAATTCTCAGAAATTAAATGGGTACATTAGAAGAAGATTTACTCTCAAAAGGTTAAAAGTATCCTATGTATCTCAAAAGAACTTCTAAATCTTTATTTATAAAATTAAGCTACGAAGAGCATGGTAAGAATCTCGAGAAATTCACACAACAAGTTTCATGCGATGATCACGATTGTTACAAATAAATTAACTGAAGAATTTGTTTTAATGCCTTTGAGAATGCAATTTCCAAAATCTAAACAAATTTGGTACTGAATTTACATCCCTTCTATGAATACACTGAAGTTACGCAAAAGTTTTAAGTTCTTGGATTTTTAAATTCATCAAACCCTACCTTACAAAAATTGAGAAATTCGGTAATACGTGAAATAAGAAAGCATGTTCCATTTCCTGTAGGAAAAAAGTGCTAAAAACTTTATACTTGGGGGTCTATACACATTCTCTATTAAATATGTGTTTTGGAATAAAAAATGAAGAATAAATAAAAACATCTTATGTAGACCCAAAAAATAAAATAAAATAAAATAATAGTAGTACATGAGAATAGCTATCTATATTCGTGAATTTCCCACCAATGCTAAAAACATACACAGAAACAAAACATAGTACAGCAATTCGTACCAGCATTGTTCAAAAAAATTAGGACACTAATAAAAGATCATTTTCCGTAGCTCACCAAGCCTGATATAAATCATTTGCTAGACTTTTTAAATTTATGTTGAGATCAGGGTTGGAAATGAGTTGATTTGAGCTCAGACTTGGCTTGACTTGGCTTGTTTGTCTAGAGTATTTGCTCAGTCTCGGCTCGTTTACTTAAAGAGCCTTAATTTGTTATTCAGACTCGATTCATACGAGCCCAAGCCAAGTCCGAATCTATTCATAAATATTTTGGTTCTTTTAAATCTATATATATTAATTGTTATTGATATATTAAAGTTTAAAATAAACATCATTAATTAGAATATCTTAAACAATTATCAAGTAATAACCATGTACTAGCGGATATAATTATTTTTCAACTTAATATTATAATTAGAAGCCCCCCCCCAAAAAAAAAAATTTAAACCGACTAGAGAGAAGAGAAAACAATTGACTATTTTCTTGTATCAGTCGATTGATATTTGAAATCAATCGACTGATACCGGTGGAGACAGAAAATCTGTCCTGCATCGAGCCACGTGTCTACATCCTTATACCTGAGAAAACACCACTAAAATGCCACGAATTAGTCCATTCTCACCAGTAAAAAGAGTTATAGAGAGAGAGGGGTGGAAAGCATGGAGATTAGGCCAAGTTTGGCCAAGATTCAGCCTTCCCGAGCCGCTTCAGGATGATGTTGCGCCGCGGAGACCTCTAAAGCCCATCTAGGTGAGTTTCCTTCCCCTATTCTGACCTAATTTTCTGATCAATTTTAGAATTTAACCCACATGTAAAAGGCAAATATTGCGAAGCCTTGGCTACTAGTAACAAATGTTCGAATTTGATGTAGTTTTGATGAGAGTTTGATGCTCCTTCGATGAAAGAGCCTAAAGGATAGCCATGCATATGTGTGCAATAACCTTCTAGTGGCCTTACAAGGAGAGATTCAGGTAAGGCCATTAATATAAACCGTGGAAACTTGAGTTTTTACCTTGAGAAGGGCAAGTCAATCAATTGGTGTTACTTATCAATCGACTGATTTTATCAGATAGACCAAGAAAACTGACTGCACGTGTTTATTTTCCAAATTTGAACCAATTTCAACCCCTATAACTTGATGATTTGGTGATTATGCAGCTACGGTTGCGTTGTATGTGTATCTAGAGACCATTTTATACCCTCAAATTAAATTGAGGTACGGTTAAAATATTTCCCCGGTAAACTTAGTGCCCTTTGAAGTTTCAGCTAATTTTTGCATCATTTAAAATTTTTTGGTAATTTACCGTGAGCACCACTAGTTGCATGCAAAATATTCATCAATTAGACATCTATTATATTGCATACAGGAAAGTTACCCATGTGTAGTTCTTGAAATGTTGACGACCTCAAAAGAATTTAGAAGTAGTGTGATGCTTTTGAATAACTTTAGTGAAAATGACTTGACCATGTAAAGAGTAACGAGTATTCAATGAAAAATTTAAAATTTAGAAGAATAAGTGAATCTGGTAAACAAAAAAGAAATTTGTGTCGGTATTGAAAAGAGTATTGATCCTTATGAGATGGTAGAATGGTGTGCATTGAACGTTAGCTTATAAGTATTGTCAACTATGAGCCTTCCCTGTTGAGTGAACCATGAGTTAAAAAGCATCGTGAAATGTGATAGCCTTAGACTGTGCAAAAATTATGAGACGTAGTAGACCAATTGAGGGATATCATGTGACAATTATGTATGGAAACCGAGAAGGATAGTATATGACATTTATAGGAAAACTAGAAGTCGTAGTTGCGAAAAGTCAAAGATTTCCTGGATGACTGAGACTGGACAATGAGAACCTTGCAAAGTCCGTTGAGCATATGTAGGAGGCTGGAGTAAGTAGCACTTTGGTCAATTAACATTGTAAATTGAATAGATGGATGACGAAGGGAATAAGTGATGGCAGCCAGTGTAACGTCCAAAAAATTCCGAGTAAATTTTTTGCATTTATACTAATATTATCGAAGTGTATAATAATATTATTAAATTATTGTAGAAGTATATAAAGTATTGTAGAAGGAAGTATAAAGTTATAGCAGTAGTTTGAAGTTTCAGTATTGTTATAGAATTAAAACGAGATGTCAAGACCTTACGATAATTAGCACGAATGAGGAAGTATTTTATAATAAGCTTAAGGTACGTATTTCAAGTGATTGGTATGAGTAGAATGGAGTTTGAAGTTGAAGGGAGAAGTTTGGAGTTGATTATAACATTCTTATCAGCTTTTGAACTAAGTTTTGACAGTATCGGGATGCCAGTCGAATGGTGCTTAATGCCATTCAAATGGCAAAGCCGTTCAAATGGGAAAAATCTATCGTTCGAATGGCAGCATCGGGGACAAAACAACAGCGCTTAAAACAGACTTTTAGGTAGTGAAGTGTTTCATTTTTACACAGACCAAATTTATTGGAGAGAGAAAGGAAAGGGCCACCAAATTCTTAAAGATGAGGAGCTCGATTGATCTAGCTCCTGGGATCCAATCTGCAATCGAAGGGTAGATTCTTGCTCCTCAAATCATAGAGATCATTTTGAGATAAACCACGAACACTATCTTGGTAGTTCATAATTCCTTAATTTCCGTGCCTAGTTGGTACGAGAAATTAAAGTTGATAATCTTTACCCATATGATGAGTAGATTATCTTTAATTGTATGTTTGAGTTAATGCGAACTTGATTGATAAATCAAACCAAAGGGGGGAAAAGGAGAAGAATTTGAGGCTTTTGCTTAGGAAGCCTCGCAGTGACTTCTAGAGTAGCTTAAGGTACGAGCAAAAACGAACAATAGTATAAGTTTGAACATATGTGCGTAGATAGAATGTATAAATAGGTTTTAAGTATAAGAAGTGTAATTCATTTATGTAAGAATTACACCTTCCATATGCCTTATGATTTTTATGTTAAAACAAGGCATCCAGGTACATATAAATTGTTAAGTACACGTTTTATTATATTATGAACAACATAGGTCACTTAAGTAGTGACGTGTTTGTATGAAAATATTTGGTGGATATACGTAAGAATTCGAAAGATGTATGTGAGAGGAGGTATGATCATAGTTAAGCAAGGTCACGTTATGTCGTAACATATATGTATGATGATATGAAATAAAGTAAGCATATCAGTACACAATTCGTAGTTGTAGTGAAGGATTCATAGTTATAGTAAACAAGATAAGTCTTGTATGCATAAGCGCATGAATTCGTAGTTGTAGTGAAGGAGATAAGTCTTGGAGGCATAAGTATACTGAATCGTAGATGGTGTGGACGAGTTAAATCTTGTATATTTATATATGTTGCCTCTTTATGTAATAGGCTTGGACGAGTTATGTTCTCAGATATGGATGATTATTTCGTAGGTAATGGTATTATGTGTTACAACCTTACTTAATGGTATAAAATAATTATGTTCATTTTCATATTATTTACATGCTATTTACCATTTACTATCAAATTTATTATTTTGTTGATTTCTGACCCATATAATTTTTTTCCTTTTGTATACCATTATTTAACTATTTTATATGTCCGAAGTTTAGCTCAGGACACGACTGATAGGCTATGGAGTTGCTTATGCAGGGACACTTTTGTAGCTATGGGCTAATTTTACATATTTCTATCCGACTATGATGATGTATTATATTGTATTATATAATGCACTCTAATTTAGCGTTGGTGTTGTACGAAAATATAGGTATGTTTTGGCTCTTGGACATGAGGTGAAAAACATGTTTATATTGTCATTCTTATTCTTTTGGTAAGCCTACCACTTGATTTTATATTCATAAGTGGAATTGTATGATTATGTATATACAAATTTTGGAGATTGTATTTCATGGACCATATTATGTATATCATGGCAGGATAATTTGAAGTTGGGAAACGGGTTGTAATAGTTATTATATTTCTGTTCTTTTATCTTTTATTCTTACATCTCCGGATCATAGATTTTAGGGCGTGACAACCAGACCTTATAGTATGAGGAAATTGAAGATAAGAAGAAGAGGGGCACTGACGGACTCAGAAATATCTATAAATGGGGGACGATAAGACTATGTGGATATATGAGATTAAGTGGTAGTATTGGAAGGACTAGACTGTGGCACAACAATCCCGTTTTCCCCAGGACCGACCCCAAATGGCGCTAATGACGAGCACAGATGAGAGTGAGACCTAACCAGTTAATCTCTATAAGTATAGAAGTAAATTGAGATATATAGACAAGTACGGATGAAAGATGACAAATAAACCTTGACAAGAGCCCCAATGAATGGCTCATGAAATAGTTCGACCCTCAGGAATTAGTTTGCGGATAAGGCATCTTGGTAATGTTCTAGTGCATGCGAGTAGGTATATGAAAGGAGATTAGAGTCGTTTAATTTCAAATTGATGTTATGCATGAGTTGCATCTATGCATTTCATATGAGCATACACTTAAACGTGTTCATACATTGACAATATACGAACGACTAAAGAATATAAGTTAAACTATCGTGCATGTTTGGCCTTTCATAATCGTACAGAATCAACAGGCGAATATAGGCCGGTGAATTGGTTGTGAAAGAAGGCATGAATGCATGTGTGGTGTGTGTGCGAATGGATGTTGGAAAACATTTTGTGGTTGGTGACGGTAATTCATCGAGGGAAAAAATTTTTGGGCAATGTTAGGCTATCTTGTGTTGGAAAAAAAAATTTGGAGTCATGTCGGGCTATTTTATGTTTGAAAACCCTCGTGGATTATTCAGCAAATTATGGGGGCCTGTGATAGGAGCCTTTGTGCGTATTGAAATTAGTCAGGTCTCACGCAAGGTTTTGCGTGTGGAAAGACAACTGCCAAAATATTTATGCATAGAGTCTCGAGGAATTACAGTCTCGAGTTTGAATATTTTCCTAATGCATCATTCAAGGAACCCTAGTGTATCGAGTCAATGTCAATGCACGTTGATGTATAGTTAGTATGTGGTGTGATGATGAACTAAGAACTGACGAACTACATAACGACGAGGAATGCAAAGTTGTTGAATCCTTTCTACTATGATGTTTTAGATTGTATTCAAGTACCACTCTTTCGTAAAATATTGTTTTTAAGCTTTCACTGATAAGCGCTCTACTTTTACTCAGGAAATATCATAACCACCTGCTATGTTTATGTATTTTTGAAACTAGTAGATAGTGAAATAGGTGTCAACTTCATTCATCATTTCACTAGGTTTTGGTTGAGCGAGAGAAGTTGGAAAAAGGTTGGGAAGATAGGGAAGCTTTACTCAAGAAGGTAGAAGGACATGTTAGCTGCGCTTGCCTTTGAAGGTAGCCCGAGCCCTACCGTCCCTCGTGTCCATACCTAATGTACTTAGCAGTGATGGTAGTAGATGTATGGACAAGACTGTGGCTGTTAGTTTAACCCCTATTGCTGTTCAACTTTTGATGTAAGTAAAATTTTTACTTTAGATGGAATTCGTAGTAAAAATGGTAGCTTTTTAATATTAATTGTGGTGACACATTGCATTTAGGTTGCTTGTGGTGACACATTGCATTTAGATCGCGTTCGGGGTCATTCAGGATATGGGGCGTGACATTAAAAAATATATACCATTCAGGTAATAGAATTTTTTTCTTCTAATTTATTAGATTCAGTATGTACTATATGTATTTATATACATAAACTAACACATCTAAGTTGAAACATGTACACAAAAGGACATGAATCGATAAGCATGAACCCTTAATGAGTCGAATCGAAGATTGTTTAAACTTGGCTCATTTATCTAACAAATTATTTTTTATTGTTCAGGATCGCTTCATTTATTTAATGAATGAGTCCAATATGAATTTTTGACAAATCGAACTCGAACTTATTTATGAACAGATTAGAACATTTGCATTCCTACTTGAGGTTGTTAAACTGTTAGGGAAAATTATTATGAGCAAAAGAGACTAGAGGAAAAGATAAACTAAATAATGAACAATTTTTATTGTTTGAAAGTTAAATAAAGAACAACTTGACATACAATTTGAGCAGGTACTAAAGGGGTAAACTGTAAGTTGTACCAAAAAAAGCTGAACATATGTGTGAAATTTATCGTACACATATAGAGACAAAGGATTTGATTATTAAAATAATTTAGTTAAACTTTGATAAAGGGGAAGCACTTAAGTCAAGGGAATAAATAATAGAGCTTATGTTATTAAAAGTAGCAGAAATAGAATTTGAAAAAGATGCAAAGAGAAAGAAAAGGGATAAAGTAGAGCAGTGGTGGTTCTCTGTCATCCTAATAAATATTATTTCTATCATATTTTTCTATACCAAATAGTCTCAAGTGCAATGTTCAAATTTTTAACCAAATAGTGTTATATTTAAAATTTATATTAAGAATGCATATTAAAAAAATTTATAATCGCCAGTGCCATATCGGTACAAAAGTTTGTAAATTTTATACATGTTTGTGCTTAAAATTACATTAATACAAAAGAAATTGCTCCTAAAACTAGCTCTTGGGTGCTTAAGTTGAACAATAGTGACATAACCTTTGTCACAATTTTTTTCCATTGGACCTATAATGAGAAAATGAGAATAACAATAAAGCTCGTAATTGTTGTTGTCAATATTGCTAATCTCATATAGTGTGGCGCCCATATTTCTATAAAATCTAGAACTGTAATTTAATAAAAATTAAAAAAAACAAAACAAAAAAACTTGAACTCAATTTAGAATCAGGATCAATACACTGGTAGACTCACAACTGACTCACAATATCGAATTTTCAAAAAAGTCAGGTACGTAGCTTAGAAATTCGGAAAGAAATTATAAAATTAACACACTTCGTCGACCGTCTACGACTCTAAAACACATAAAATAATAATATGACAATCCCTTATAAAAATGATAAAAAAAATTTATGTTTAAATTTTTGGAATATTAAGAGAGAGTGTACCTTGAAGAGTTACTCCATAGAGTATTAGTAGAAGGAGAGTCTGTGTCTTTTTGTAAAGAGCCATTAGAACTTGTAGGTGGATGATGAAGAGGCCTTTGATCAACATTAAAATTATTATTGTTATTATTAAATTTACTCCCCAATGTGGATGCATCTTCTTCTCCAGACCCATCTGATTGTCCTTCAAGAAAAGCAAAACCTCAAAATTGTCACACCCAAATTTCTTAGCTAATTCTTATTTAAAAAAAAAAAAACTGGATTTTTTTTATAAAGGGAATGGAAAAGGAGTAAGACTGCATCGATCCTCCCTAAATAATACAATTCAAGGGGGTCGTGAACTCGGTTTTAATTTTGTTCCTTATTATTTTTAAGCCTGCGTATGAACACTTAAAATATACGCTAGCATTTTTTTGATTCGCCGACTCTATAGGATGAAGGGATTTGTTTACAGCTCTATTATTCTTTATGTATTGGAAAAGAAAAGAAAAAGCTAGAAAAAGAACTATATCTCCATATGTCACTTTACTTTTGCAAATATATTTGGAGTGGTATAATTTACGAGTCCCATTTTAAAGATATCTAAGATTATAATGTTAGTTTAATTTTGATATCAATGTAACTTATTTGAAAAATTATACCAACATTGATGCAAATACTTTTAGATGCAATATTCTGTTGTCGATATAAAAAATATAGATTCGATTTGTTTTATATGTATTCTTGCTTTGAGAGTTTGCGTTAAATATATGTAGTTTCACAATTACGTAAGCATCTACATGCATGTTTGGACAAAATTTTAACAAAAGCCGGATAATTATATTTAAAATTTTTGTTTAAAATTTAATTTTTAGACTTCAAATGACATACTTACCTATTTTCAGTAAAATATTGGCATTATGTAATAAGTAAATGCTAAAATATCAAATAAGTTTTCTAAATGGATGAAAATTTTAGTCTTAGGAATGTAAACAAAAAAATTAATAGTAATTTTTATTCAGGTGATAAAAATGAAGTTGCACAACAAGATTTTAATTTGTAAAAAATGATTAAAAATCTGATAATAAGTATTAATAATATATAAATGCTTTCAATAATAAATGTTAGGAGACTATTCAATTTTAGAAAATATGGGACATATGCAATGAAAAAAATTACATGACAAGTTTTTTTTAAGTCACAATGGAAGGCCAAGTTATCTATCGAAAGAAGTTAAATTTTATTTTTAACTATTGAAAAAAATAAAATAAAAAAATCTGATAATTTAAGTTGCATAAGTTATAATGCTACTCAAGGATAATTGTTCAAAGACGTGCTTATTCCATTACTAGAAATTATGGGTCTTATTCAATGAATATCATCAAAAAAACTAAAAGAATATTTCTAAAACAAAAGGGTCGGTTAAAAAAAAAATTATACACAAGAAAACAAAAAATAAAAAAAAAAGAAAAAGAAAAAATGTGTATTTACCTGAGGAAGGTCTGTCAGTGGTTTTAACAGTCCTATACATCTGCAAAAAGCAAGGTGTTTGAATGAATGATTTTGTAATTATGAAACAATAATATAACAAAACAATTGTAGAATTTAATTTAAAAGTTGGTAAAAGTATACTTCTTCTGTACCAACACTCAGATCTCTCTCTCTCTCTCTCTCTCTCTCTCTCTCTGTAGAGTCATTAATCACGAGGCTGATGTTTGTTTTGATAGGTTAACATTATTGAGTAATGATAACTTTTTACCCTTTTTTTCTCGTACCATTCTACTAAATTTAAGGCTTGCTATAATTTGGTTTGATTTGAAACTAGGGTGGAAAGTAACTCATTTCACAAATAACTGGGCTTTGTGTTTTTTTTTAAAATTTTAAAATATAATATTTTTATATTTAAATATAATAAAAATATCAAATTATTCCTATATTATATTTAAAAATATAAATTTGATACTTTTATTAAATTGTTATATTTTAAGATTTTCTAAAAAAATGCGATATCCAATTATTTATGGATGGAGAGAGTTTTATAGTCCCAAGTTTTTTCTTCTATCTGCAGCATAATTTTGGTTTTGATATTTATAAATAAATGATAAGGGATAAATTAAACTAAACTTAAATAACAGGACCAAACTCAGAAAACATTAAAATGAAAGTGGAAGACTAAAAGGGCAAATAAACTATTTTAGATAATTTCATATTTAATTGTGTGCAATTCCAGTGGCATACAAACATCACATTATTTTAGCACGTCATGTCAATAATGTTATTCGCAGCACATTAATAATATTTGATTTAATTTATTATATTGATACTATACTAATTATTTTTAGTATTATAAATTAAAATTACTAAAATACTCAATCTTTTAATTTTTCTCCAACATTTCATCTTCATTAAAAAAAATATTTTATTTGTGCTTGGCAATAAGAAGATAATAAATATTATATATAATTTTTTGTTGACATTGGAAAAGATTATATATATAATTTTATCCAATTGAATATATATTATATTGCACATGCCATTATTAGATTATAAATTGAGTTTTT
This sequence comes from Embelia ribes, assembly GCA_001753735.1. Classification (NCBI taxonomy): domain Eukaryota; kingdom Viridiplantae; phylum Streptophyta; class Magnoliopsida; order Ericales; family Primulaceae; genus Embelia; species Embelia ribes. Next base: position 25,260 of record MKEJ01033206.1, read on the forward strand.
CATGTATAAAGATTTATTAAAATGACAAGTTAAAAATAAGGCTATTGTACAGATAAGTACAAGCTCAACTGCTAATAATTTATGGTATTAAATGTAGTTTAAATTGTTAATTTTATAGTATTATATAGCAACACCATTTATAATATAAAATCAAATCCAAGATATTATGGTATCAAATATTTTAAAAAATAAATTATGTGAGATAATAATTATTGGTTGGAATGACAATAGTAATTTAAAAAAATAAATTAAATTAAATAAAATATCAAAAATAAAATAGCATATGAAATTGGACTCCTTGGCTTAGCTGTCCTCCACCCAAACTTATTGGTACAATTAATTCGTGTGAATTCGGGTAATGGTTTCCATAGTTTCAACGTAAATTCTATTTGGTTCACTTTGTTTAAAATTAAATAGTAACAGTACTAAATTTTCAAAACATTGACAATTAATTACTATTTACCCCTAAATAAATTAACACAATATTTATTATATATGATTTTTATATTTAAAATGACTTTAGTTACACAAGAGTTTAATTTGTATTCATATCGAGATTACATCGGTATGGAATAAAAGACATACCAAATTCCACAAATGGAAACCAACACTTATTCACATGTCTTTTTCATCCAAATCCCGATATACCAACTGTGTATTAAAATTAAATTAAATTCACCAATTGTGTTACTTGTTTGAAATTGGGAGGATATGATTTTATACTTAAAATAACTTTATTTATACACAATTTTAATTTTTATTCACCTCCAGTCTGGAGATTGCAACGATATGAAATGAAAGACATGTTCCAACTTTCACAAACGGGAACCAAACCCTGATGCACCGTCAGTGTATTAAAATTAAATTTACCAATTGTGTTGTTGATTCGAAATTGAGAGAAAGTTGATTTCTCAATTGAACCAGAGGGGACCAAATAGAACGGGTAATGAAACTATGGGGATTGTTAGTGTAATTCGCCAACGAATTATAGCAAGAGAGGGAACAGTCAGCGGTGAGCGCACCATCGCAATTTGATTAATTCCATTTTCTTCCCTTAATTAATTAATAAGTTCGTTGGCACTCGCTTCTCGCGCCTTAGCCGAGAGAGAGAGAGCGAGAGAGAGAGAGAGAGGGAGGGGAGTCGGGATGCTCGGGACAGAGACAGGCAGAGAAAGAGAGAGAGAGAGAGAGAGAGAGAGGCATTTAGCTTATGCTTTCTCTCCGTTGATTCTGTCGAAATTTTTCTCTCATAATTAAATTAAATTTTTAATAACAGGAAAGTTAGTTGTCCCTCATCAAAAAAAAAAAAGTGTATATATATATATAT
>MKEJ01033207.1:0-10262 GCA_001753735.1 Embelia ribes
ATTAGTGCAGCCTTAAAAGGCATGTTTTCAATCCCATTTTGTGCCATTTACTTCTGTATCTATTTTTGGCTTGGTACTTTACTCTCACTAGTACTTTCTACTTCTTTAAGGGCAAATTTCTTTTGCACCCTTCTCTTTTGTGTGTTGGATATTGGCAAGTTTGACTCTTCTTTTGGGAACTTAGCATGCATTGCTACCTTCCATTTTTCTGATTTTGGGTCCAATGGTGTTACCATACTATGTAAACCACCTCTGCCTCCAAAGGTACCCCTTCTTCCTCTACTAGTTCCTCTGCTATCTTTACAATAAGGATTACCAAAGTGATAGTCCTGTCTCACCTAATTGAATGACTTTGCAATCTCTTCATTATAAATTCTAGAAACAGAGACCTTTGGTGGTCTTACTGGATCTCCATTTACTAAAAAAAGACCATCACCTCGTCCATACATATCATCCATTGGTGGTACATAAATCCCAGGATTCAACCCATCATATATTATTTTTGCCCCTATAAAGATTTGTAAGTCACTATTGGCCATTGTGTTAAATCTCAACCTGACCTTCAAATAGTAAGATTTCTGCTCTTTTTTAGCTACCACAACCTCTTTTACATCTAGCTCTTCATTACATCTTATGCAGAGGCATTCTTTTTCTTTTTTGATTGCCTTTTCCTTGCCCTTATCTTGAGCAGGTGACTGTCTTTCCACAACACTGTGAACCCTTCTTCTTCTAAAGAAACTTGATTCCCCTACTTCTTCTACTTCTTCCATGCATCTTACAGTCCTTGGAATATTAGTTGTTACGACATTTACATCCATATCTAAGAAAGGATTGACATATGTTCCCATCACTTCCTTGTCTGTCTTGGTATACTACAAAAAAACATTTATGAATTAGATCTTGAACATTATTTCTAAAAGTAATGCAAATTATTTGTTGCATGATTAAATGTATTATGCCATTTATAATAATCTCTACCAACCTTTTCATTTTCAGGTGGTATCACATGTCCATTTCCTGAGACTAAAAATTTATGTTTTAATAGTTCATCAAATAATTATCCTGCCTTGTTTATATAAAAAAATATTACCCATATGATGACTTTTTAGTTTTCCTATTAGGTGGAGATGAGGGTAAACTTATTAGCTTCTCAATTTCTTTTAAAGTATCACACACTATGAGATTTTTTCCTACAATTTAGGCTACATCTGCTTTGATGTCCCCTTTTATATCTTGGTAGTATGTTCCTATTGCTTGATTTTTAATGCTTTGGCCTTCTAGTAAGATGGCCTCATATCTAGTAGCCCTAGTTAAAAGAGCAAAGACATCTCTGAACTCCATCCCTTCAAACTTTTTCTTTAATTCATAACTTAAACCATCTTGTACCAACTTAACTATTTCAGTTTATGGCATATGAATATGGCATCTATTTTTAATATTTTTAAACGTAGTAATGAATTACTCTGCAGTTTCATTAGTTTTTTTTTTTTTAACTTTGTCAAATCAGCCATTGAAAATTTTAACTCATTTCTAAAAAAATGTGCAGGAAATTGGTCTTCCAACTCTTGCCATGAATTAATAGAATTTGGTGGCAAAGTAATGAACCAAGTAAATGCACTCCTAGTAAGTGAACTAAGGAATAATTTTATTTTATGGAACTGGTTTGTTCTTAATTTACCCATTTGCAAGGTAAATCTTTTTATATGCTCTAATATTGACTGATTGTCCTCCCCAAAGAACAAAGACAACTCTAAAAATTTGACCTTCCTTGGTAAGATAATCTCATCAACCCAGACAAGGAATGGACTTCAAAACATTGGTCTCTCTGTCCTTCAAAGGCTAGGACCGTACATTTCTTGTATTATGTCTAGTGCTTGTGTCCTTAAGCCTTGTTGATTAGGCACTTGATTTGACACTTTGTTGTAAAATTTTGGAAATTTTGGATCAGCTATGTTTTGCCCATTGTCAAAGTTATATCCAACTGTTGGGACATATCTTGGTGGCAAAGGAACTGGCTGAAACATGAAAGCTAACATATTGTTAGGCCTTAGTGTGTTGTTTCTAATTCCTAAATTTACTTCATTATTTATTCCATTAAAATTTGGAATTACATTTTCATAGACAGGATTATGATATACGTGATAATTTGTTATTGTTGGGTGCACCACATTTTTAGGTCTTCTTGGCCCTTAAGGGGCAATTGGTGTTGTTGTGGTGCCTTGTGCTTTAGGGACTGACATTCCAGCCACTACTATTTTCCTCATCATAGTGATAAATTTTATATCATAAATGGCATAAGCCATTTGTTGCAGTAGTCCCTGGATGTTAGGGTTCCCATGGCCATTGGTTTATCCCACTTCGAAACCATTCCCTTGGTTACTAACAGTTATGTTTTGACCATTAACTTGGTCATTCCTCCTCTCATTTATGTTTTCTAGGCATATAGAGGCCTTTCTTTCAACATTTTCATTAATTTTAAGTTCCTCCTAAGTGTTATCACATCTTCTTGTGCGTGTCATCTTCTCAAGTTAGTCGCTTGTTTAATCTGCAATGCCCTCCTTCCAGTGCCAAAAATCATTATCCTTTTTTATGAAGTTAAGGATTCTATTAACTCACACAGGCAGATTTATGGTTGTCACACCTTCTCGCAGGATTTATTTGATCAATAATGGCTCAACAAATTGGAAGGAACAATCTCTTTATTACAAACTGTTGTGGAAATGGTCACAAAGCTACTTTGAATGGTTACTGATTACATTAAATTAAAATTCAAACTACTCCTATTGTTGAGAAATAAACTAAGTATAAAAAGAAAAGTGTGTTTGATTCTGGACCATTGCTTCGGATGACCTTCTACCCTTTTTAGGGAGTTGTTAATGTAACTCTTTTTAATTGCTACATCTTTTTTTGTCTTTAATCTCCCTTGGGCTTGATCCAACGGCTACCATTAAATATTGAGATAAAACTATTTTGTCGCCAATTATATAGCTTGGTCCTGGTTGTGCCACGTGTCCCACGTTTGCCCATTTTTATTCATGTTGTTACGCTTATACTTTTTGATAATAATAGCCTTTTAACATTCTATTTAATAATTAGCTATTAAACCTTTGGCTTAAATAATAATATCAATGTTACTAACTAATTTAACCCTTTCAGGTTTTAATTATCCAAGATAATAACTTAGCAACTTAACAATTGTTATTGTAAACTTGCTGGAACCTTTATTTAGGTTTTTCATAATTATTCATCCTTTATTCAGGTTTTGCATAATTAATTATTTTTTAGTTAACTTTACGAAATTAACTTTGGAAATTTTAGATGTAAACACTTAGTATACAGAAAAATGACGAGGATCTTATTCTCATATGCTCTCAATTAATAAACCACTTTTCTGCAATGTAAATGATTTATTTAATAAAATTATTATATTTTGAGAACAAATCACTACAAACTGAGAACAAAATTGTTGCTACTATATTGAATTAAAAACTAATTAAAAATAGCTATAGTTTATTGTTATCAAATTGTAGTAATTTATTTACAAAACATAATAATTCATGGAATTTCATGAAAAAAAAAATCATGTACAGGAAGGACTTCCCTTATTCTCAGCAACTCAAGACATGTCGTGTGTTATTAGTAGATGGATAATGGAATAACCACTTGTATGAACTGTCAACCAATCAAATTATTGGAAAATATTACTCATATTTCTTAATTTCTTTCTGAGTTGATTTGCTGTAATTTGTAGGAGGATAAGACCAATCCAGATATAATGTATCTATACTAATATCATATGTAAGGCTAATAGTTGACGGTTGCACCCATAAGGTCATTCCCAACTTTTAGATGATATATATTTTACCCTTACATGTTTAATTAAATTACTGGTAAATAAAATCCAGCAAAAAAATTGCCCTGGGTAAAAATGGAAATAACACACCCCACTTTCCATTAACTTCTCCTACTTTCTCTCTCTGATTAAACCACACGGGCATGTCTTCCTACCCAATTTAAAAATTGTCAACCTCCACAAATCAGGCTTAATACTACTGGAAAAAAAAAATCTCATTTTCATTTTTTTCTCATCTGAAATATTTTCCAGTAATAAAAAATTAGGTATGTCAATTGCTTGCTTATATGGAAAATATCTATATTTTATATGCTGAAAATAATTTTCTACTTTTACAAATTTCATTTATAAATATTTTTTTTTTCATCATTTATATGAAATGGCATGCGCATTAAGTGGAGATGACCTCTAGTACTATAAACGCGGGAGGACATTGGGCATGTTTGGCGGAAATATAAAAGTAATATTTTTATACTTTTTACTTAAAATTAAAATATGTTATTTGCTTGCATATATTTTTACTTAAAAGTTTCAAAATTATACTTCTGCAAAAGTTGATTTTTTATTATTTTTTTCAAAAAGATATATTTCTTCTATAATTTATCCTATTACGAACTGTTTTTCACAATTTTCTATACAAAAAAATATATATTTTTTAATTTTTACCAAGCACACATATAATACCTATAAGTATTACTTAAAGGTATATTTTTTTTTTTATCTCTATTAAAAATATTTATTTCCATATGTTTAAGTTTCAAAAAATTCCGTCTCTTGTGAGATGTGTACTGATAATTTAAGCCGGGCCGGAAGAGAAGCATGTCAAACTGGAACATTCAAACTGGCAATGTTCTTTTAATAAAAGAAAGAGTGGAGACCTTAAATGCTTGTAATTGTACCATCTCAAAAAGTAAAATTTCCTGTACTAAGCATAAGCAATGGCATTATTAGATTGAGGATTACTGAACATAATCGCATATTAGATTGAGGATTACCATCTCAAATCGAAGTGTCGTGATGCATATTATTTACTAATGATATAATTTTGATTGACGAGAATAGAACGAGCATAAATGATAAATTAGAATTATGGAGATATAATTTAGAATCTCACGATTTTAAACTAAGTAGGTTAAAAACTTAATATATGGATTATTATTTAAGTATAGAGGATCTAATTATGGTTAATTTAACTTGGGAGATGGTACAAAAGACTTATCATTCTCAATATTTAGGATCAGTTCTTCAAAGCAATAATGGGATAGAAAGATATGTCAATCTCAAACACAAGCAGAATTGATGAAGTAGAAAGTACATCCAGAGTTCTATATGACCATATTATACATCTACGGTTGAAAGAGAATTTTTATAGGATCGCAATACGATTGACTTTATTGTATAGAAGTGAGTGTTGAATTACTAAGAAAAAATATGAACACAAGATGAGTTTAGTTGATATGCGTATATTGCGGTGGATGTGTGGTAAGACTAGAAAGAATAAGATTAAAAATGAAGAGATCTAGGATATATTAAAAGTGACACCTATTAAAGATAAGATGAGAGAGAGTCATTTAAGATGATTTGGACAAATAAGAAGGAGACCAGTGAGTGCACTAGTTAGAAAATGAGGGAGTATTAGAATGAGAACTAATAGGAAAAGCAGTGGTAAACCTCTAATTATATGGATATAAGTATCACAAAGGAAATACGTATTACAATGTTGGACAAAAAAATAGTTTTCGATAGGAATGAATGGCATCAAAAAATTCACGTCTAATGTTTTATTTTGTTTCATTTAACCTAATTCAGTTAACTGAGATTCTCAAGCATTAGATGATAATGATAATTATTAAGCACAATCGCAATGATCCAATTATCATCTTAGTGGGCCGGGATATCAAAATCAGAATATATCATCCTGTGACGTGTATGATGGTCAAAGACCGAGAAATTTTTCTTTTGTATCTCACAATTATTTATGAATTGTTGTTAACATTCACTATAGAACCTGACTGATATGTCTTGGCTAGCTTCATGGAATGTATCCCTATAAGAAAATAGATAAACGACGACGGACATTTGCAATGAACAAACGGAAAATCTGTCACAAATTACAACAAATTATATTCCGGTGACTAATTTTGCAAGTAACGAACCAAAGCATAATCCATTTAGGACAATGGTTATAGGTGCAACTGGACCTAACTTTAATCCAGCGGTTAAGGAAAAATCTCCCGATCCGATGACTAGGCATTTATATGATATGCTCCATACAGTAGAGTAAGAATTGTGGTATGGGTCGATGCACTCACAATTATCCACCGTTTACCGAATGCTAAGCAATAAATCAGAACATAATTTGTTAGAACGGTGTTATGATGATATATCTAGATTTTTTAAGGAGGTATTTCCTGAAGATAATAGGATGATGTCCAATTTTTGTGAGACGAAAAAATTAGTTGAAGGAATGAGACTTCCTGCCGAGGAGATTCACTGTTGCGTAAATGCATGTATGCTTTACTGAGCAGATAACAGTGAAATGACAAATTGAAAATTTTACAGGAAGAAAAGATAGAGGTTGAGAAAAAAAGGGGATTTGATAAGTCATGATATACCACAAAGTAAGACGTATTATTTTCCCCTAACACCCAGACTGCAACGACTGTAACAATCGGAAACGACGATCAGCAATTGAGGTGGCGCAAATGCTATCAATAGGAACTGGATATTATGATGCACCCTTCAGATTCTAAGACATGGAAACATTTTAACCACATCCACCCAACATTCGCAGTTGATTACTCCTAAAATGTGCAGATAATAATACTCAGTAAGTGCACTAGGAAACGATGTAATTTTACTAGTAAAGTACCAGATTTATCAATTTCAAGTTCTCTTACCGATCTAGGGATATTTTAAGAAATCTCTAACATGAAATTTATTATCAAATATTTAATATATTTATTTATTTTACTTGCTACTTCTAATTTTTCTTGGGTTTTTATTGATTTGAGTTGGAAAAACTAAACTAACAGTAGAACAACAAACACGAATTAACAATATTAATAAATATCTTGTATAGATGTAAAATCCAATGAATTAACTTCTTCTCCCTAATTTTTCTTAATTAATGAGCTCCAAATAATATTAGTCTAAAAAATCATTGATGTGTATAATCTGATTTATTTCAATATAGTGTGTCATCAGGTGATTATCAGACACCATAATTATGACTAGGCAATTTTTAAAGAACTTAGACATGTTAAAAATCCTAAATATCTGACTAAATCAATTTTTAGATTAAATTTATAAAATATACTTATTAATTAGGGTTAATTCGCTCCGTTAAATTATCTTAATCCTTAAAGTATCATAACCTAGCACACTAAGATAAACAAAATAATAGTCAAATAAATATCCATAACAAAAAATATAAACTAGCAATAACGATGATCAACTAGATTAAAGCAAGAATAAGCCAATTTAAATCACGAAAATCAATGATTACTACTTGATCGCTTCCTATATTCATACAGAAAGATTACCTAAATCTCTACCAAAAATAAAAGAATAAGAATACTAAACTAGATAGGAAAACAATACGTTAACAACCTTATTAAGTCTATACAATTAAGAAAAAGGTTAAAACTGTCTCTTTTCAGAGTTTCCTTCTTTCTATTAATCCTAAGATGTGCCTAAAAACTGTGTTTATCTGCTGCAGAACACATCTCTATTTGGAAGTAGTTGGATAAATATAACTGTTGTTGGATCGATCGATTTGAGAGTTTGGATCGATCAGACGCACTTGGACCGATCCAACTGGCAGATTAACAGCTTCCTTTCTTTTGCCCTTTTTTTTCTCACTTTTTCTCATTTGTAAGTCTTCTAATGGTCCAAAATCATCAATTTGAGTCTCGAAAATATGTGCGTCTTTATTGTCGCATCAAATACCTCGTAAAACTTTCAATTAAATCTTTCTATTTGTTTCAAATAAACCAAAACTTGTAATACCGAAATAAGATAAATTTCATACGATATGTGCAATATAAATGACTTAAATGTGCAGTATTTTATTCCTACTTAACACAGTTTTAATGACTAATTACTTCAGATGAATGTAGACATTATTTCATAGTCCACAATTTGCGTACAACTCCCAATTCTTTACTAGATCAAACATTTAAGATTCTCTTGTCCGGACAGTATCTGACATAATACCGTATTTTGATTCCATTTAGTTAATCCCAAATTTTTGAATTAAAGCTTGATTTTATTGCTATGGGGCAGGACATGGTTGTCGGAGGTACAGATACAACCTCGAATACTGTCGAATTTGCCTTGGCCGAGATGATGAACAAACCTCAAGTAATGCAAAAGGCACAACAAGAATTAGAACGAGTTGTTGGCAAAAACAACATAGTAGAAGAATCCCACATCCAAAACTTACCATACTTATACGCCATAATGAAAGAGACTTTACGCCTCCATCCCGTCCTCCCTCTCTTGGTCCCTCACTGCCCAAACCAGAACTGTGTTGTCGGGGGATACACAATCCCCAAAGGTGCTCGTGTTTTTGTGAACGCATGGGCCATACATAGGGACCCCACGATTTGGGAAAACCCTCTGGAGTTCGATCCTGAGAGGTTTTTGGTTTCAAAATGGGACTATAGCGGAAATGATTTCAACTATTTTCCATTTGGATCTGGAAGGAGGATCTGTGCTGGCACTGCAATGGCTGAGAGGATGTTTATGTACTCGTTAGCTTCGTTCGTGCATTCTTTTGATTGGAAGTTGCCTGAGGGACAGAAGCTAGATTTGTCGGAGAAGTTTGGGATTGTATTGAAGAAAAAGGACCCCCTCTTCGCTATCCCCATACGGAGGCTATCTGATCCAACGCTCTATGAGTAGAGACAAAATGCTTGTTCAATTGCAGCTTCTAAATAAATTTAACTTTTCCGAGTTAATAAAAAATGTAGGATTTATCATGGTTTGAAATTCGAGATTATATGGTGAAAATCTCCCTTGAAAGCTTGTTTCTTATTGCTTGTTTTTATATGTACAAATTCTAAACGCTCCCGGGATTCGTCTAGTTTAAACGTGGCAAACATGTATTTCAAATTCATGGAAAAACTATTCTCTTGTCAATATTTGTGACCGCAATTATCTTCATATTTATGTGGCACTATTTTTAAGATAGATAATGCAGATACATTTACCTAGATCAGTTTCATTCATAATACCTATATCTCAATACTATCGGTAGTTATTTGTCTTACAACAACAAATGAAACCCCTTAAGTGACTATCACTATGATTACCATCAATTATGTGGTTACTAACAGTAGTATCATTAGTGCGCAACTCTGTTATGCAATGATATTATTTATGTTAATGACCTTAAATATATTATGTTTTCTTATAGACATGACCCTAAACATATTATTGTATTAATATATGATTAAATTTTTTTAAGTATAAAACTTCTAGCACACCAAATAAGCTGCTACAAAAATATTGAAAAAGTGTCTTGCATAACTATTTTTTGAATATATCGATCATTTGTTTTTTGATTAATTTAATAAAATTATTTTACTTACTTTTCATATCAGTCTATCAATTGTTTTTCTATGATAATAATTAAAAAGTAGTATGTATAATCATTCTAACATTTCATGTACGGAATGTTTGGATCCTTTAATTCTATTTTTTATTTTGGCTAATTTTTATGATATATTATATTTTTCATAACATAGTAGGAAGGTAGTATAATGGTACGATAGCATGATTTATGTAATACCACCAGTAACGGTGTTATTACCTATTTAGTCGTTATATGGTAGTCAATCTCAAAATACCAATAATATGGTAAATGATATCGTTCAGTTTTCCATCATTATAATCACTGCTCACCCCTACGATTGACACTCATTCTTCAATTGTCTTTATACATAAAGATGGAATTAACTAATGTTTGCTATAGAAGGAAAGTGATTAAATAATTATAATTGTTGGGAAGTGGAACCATTTAAGCGCATTTACATTAGATTCACTATAAGGGATTACTTTTTTTAGGTAATTAAAAACTAAATAATGTTATTTTTGTATACATCCGATTACCTAGTGGTTACTTAAAATGAAATTTTTTTAAAGTGATTCTCCAAATACAAAGAATCATTATTTATTACTTAAATATATAAATTAATTCAGTAGCTTAGATGCTTTATTTCGACAATTAAAGTTAATGGAAAGCAACCTTCTTCTTTTCCTACTACAAGAGCTTGAGTAGCGTGCAAATGGCAAATTCTTGGGTGTAAGAGCATATCCAACTCATATTAGTAAAATAACTACTCAAAATATATTTAAATATTTAATTCATTACTTTAGGTAGCAACTTTTTAAAATGCACTCC
>MKEJ01033222.1:0-10684 GCA_001753735.1 Embelia ribes
CCAGAAGCAACTCGGGTGGCAGAAAAATTGGATTTAAGGGGACATGGTAAAACTATGGTCTCGTCTGGTATACTATACAGTATTTATGTAAATTTTAGTATTTCATGTGTAACAACATTATAAGGAAAAAGAATGTATATATTTCCAATTTGTTATTTCCAGTTTATAATATTATTATTATTCAGAAATTTTTTTAACAGCAGTGCTAACAACCATATGACAAGAATCATAAGGATGAGGATATGAAACAATATTTAGACTAGAAACTTTTTTTATGAGACTAGTTACATAAGGATGCTCTAAAATTTTATGCCATACATCATAAGAAATAACATTAGAAATAACAAATTCATAAGCAAAACTAACTTTGAGTTGAGGGTGAAACTGTAGTAGGAGAAGTACATGAAACAACATTTTTTAGGAAGTAAAAGCCATTGTGCTCCTCCTTATTAAATAATGATTGGCAAAGAATGTAAAATAAAAAAGAGATTTCTTCTTAAATTAACTAGCTGAAATAAGATTGAGATGAAAAGAAGGCACAAACAAGAGCTTATGTAGGATAAGACTAGATTTGAAAATGACAGTGCCAATATGAGTAATTTGTGCAATTTGCCCATTTGGTAAATTCACAACAAATAAAATGACTTTAAAGATAGTGGAAAATAGGATATAGCCCTTATGTCAATTGATTGCTCCCTAAACTATGTAAGGAGGAACCTAGAAGTATATTAGGGCCGATGTAGTTTTACCAAAGATGTCTGATCTAGGAAAACTAAGATTTAATCATTTTTGACTAGTTTCAATTCAAGTGATTATTTATCTAAATTACCAATACTCCTAAAATAGGGGTTTCTCGTTTCCGAGAGCCGACAATACGAAAATAAGAAGGATTAAAGTTTTAAACTAATTAATTAAAGTCTTGCCATTTAGCAGCGAATCAAGTAGTTTCATTTTCTCTCCTAATTCATGTTCATAGACTTTACAATTCTACAATTAATATCCCTATGCTATGTTAGTGTCAAAAAAATAGTAAAGCACGAGATCTAGGAAATTTTCAACTGACATGCAATTATGCATACGACCTGCTATGTTCTGAAAATATGAACAATCATCTAATTGATTTCCTATAGTTTGATAAAATAGTACGATCAATAAAATACCGAAATACATTATCCGAGCACTGGTTGATAAATCCAACATTATGCATACTATTTACAATGCTCGAAAAATATTCTTCACATTCCCAAATTTAGTGTTTTTCTTCACAAAAAGTTCACCTAGTTATATTCGAGTGGGAAAGTTCGTTTAAAGACCAAGAGTAACTGATTTTATTATTCTTTATTCTTTTAAAAAAAATTAAAATTTTTACTTGAACCGAAAATGAAAAAGAATCAAATTCTCAGCAATTTGTTTGAGGATTCCTCGGTAATGGTACCAAAAATTTGATTGCTCCCTAAATTACACAAGGAGGAACCTAACAAGTATACTAGGGACGGTGTGGTTTTACTAGTAAGATATCAGATTTATCAATCTCATACACTCCTACTAATCAAAGGAAACTAAGATTTAATTATTTTAAACCAGTTTCAATTCAAGCAATTATTTATCTAAATTACTGCTAATTCTAAAACAAGGGTTTCCTATTTCTGAGAGCCGACAATACGAAAACAATAAAGATTAAAGCTTTAAACTAATTAATTAAAGTCTTGCACTTTAGCAGTAAATCCAATAGTTTTCCTCTCTCCCCTAATTTATAAATATTGAACTCCGTTTAAAATTAATTATAATTCACTAGCATGCTAAATCTAATGTAATTCAATTTAGAGTGTCATCAGATATTTTTCAGATACCGTAACTATTTTTAAACTATTTCGTAGTCGACTAGACAGATTAAATATCTTTAAATTAACAATTAATCTTTTTCGGGTTAGATTTTACAATTTCAATTACTATTCATTTGGGAATAGGCTTATTATCACACCCCAGAATTAACCATCTTCCAAGCACGTGACTTACACCATAGTACATACATAAAATAACCAATCATCATGAATACTAAATAGAATCTCAATTTATAATAACTCTTTTCAACTCAAAACATAAACTCGAGCTTAAAACAGTTTTGCTCATTTACTCATTAAACAACCGAAACTATTTTAAAAGTAAATATCTTTTAGCTCAATGGCCGATAATAAGTAAAATTTCAAATACTCAAAACAAATAAGAACACCTATGACCTTTGGAGTGAGCTCTAACCACATCTATAAACTTGAATCCGAGACCACTGGTATTTGTTTCTACTTGGGATTTTACAAAGGGGAAAAACAAGAAATAAGAAAAATATCCCAAATAGGCGGTTAGGAAATAACTACAAGAAATTATGAATAAGGAAATTAGAAAATGCCACAACAATAGTGATAATATTGCTGACACGTATTATGTATAATTCATCCCAAGGAACTCATACTCAAAATAGAAAATACATCATCTCCATGTATCTCAGTTTCACATCTTTTAGATTTCACTTTTGGTTTCACAGTTTAATGCTTACACCACGGGGCTTGCCATTTCCCCATGACTTTATGTGTAAAGATTTAAGGGATAGTTTTCCATACCCTATGTTCTAGTTGGAACCCATAAAATATTATTATCTAATAGAGAGCCATTCCACGATACTTTCTAAGCATTACAACATAATAGGATCAATCCACATCACCCTATTATTTTAGCATTAAATGGATTAGAGAGTCATTTTACGACAACCTTTAAAAGTCAAATATATGTAGATTATCATAACAGTTTAGCACTTTTAATTTCACATCTATAGCTTCATAATATAGAATCTCCATTTATCAATTATGCACATTAAATTCTCATTGTTCAAACTCGTATTCACACAATATCACAAAACTCATATACACAAATCTCATATATGCACAATATTCGAGCTTATATTCACCCAATATCATGCAGCTCTATCACACAACTAGGGTACATAATCATGTAATATCAATTCATACATACAACACACAATAATTGGTCGTTCTAACTACAAAACAGTAAAACCTAACCGCATTTGAGGTTTGGTATATGATTCCTCGGAACGTTTAACGGATAACCCTAACTTCCGCCTCCACTGAACTTACTACCTAATTCACGATCACCTATGATAAATTAACATAAAATCAATCATTATTCTAAAAAACGAACATTAATTAATCATCTATTCAATACATGGTGAATAAGGGTTTTCAAAGGATGGAACATACGTGATGAATTCTTACCTCACATGATAGAGAACAAAGAAAAGAACCCTTACCCACTCTTTGATTGATAATTGGGATGAGTTACCTTGTTGAATTTGATGATATTAGCCCTAAGAATTACTCTTTCCTTTCTTTTCGCCTATTGGTTCATGTTTGTATCATAACATTATGTTTATTTTGCCCTATGCGTAAAAATATAACATTTAGAAATTTAATAGTTCGATCCATCACACTATGGGTTTGATTGATCAAACCTCTCATGTTAGAGTTTTCACTTTTTAATTGTTATTCGATCCATCCAACTCCCATAAATGCCACTTGGTGCAGAAAGGTAGTTCTTTTTCTACCATATTCCATCTAAAGTCATATATAATTGAAATACCTTTCTAATAGTTTATTATAAGCCTTAGTCGAATTTACGGTTTATGAGTTACACCCAAAATACCGAATTGTTGTTCAAAGCTCATCATTCCTTAAAAGTTGTTTTTAAGGCCTAACCTCACCAAACGTCTCCTTAATACTCGTTACATTGTTGAACACATCATTTCGAGTTTATAGATCTTAAAATAACTAATAGGGCCTTTTAGTTACTTTTAAATTAACCTCTAAAAGTTACCTTCTATGGAAAACACCACTTGTTCCTTACTTCCGTGATCAAGGATTATATGGCTTTATTGACTGTCTCAACTTTTGCCCCTCCAAAATTCTCCCTTCTATCGTAACTAATGGACTAATTATCCCATCACGTCTCAAGCCTTCCTATGATATTTGGATGCAATAGGATCAGTTAATTATCTGTGGTATTATGTCCTTGGAGTTTGTGGATCTTTTGCCCTATCTCGTTGAAGCAATCACTTATGCCGGGGCCTGGAAAATTCTAGAGACCTCTTTTGCTGCTCACTCTTAGGAACATGCTTCCTTCTGGAAGTATGAGTTATTTACCCTCAAGAAAGCTAATCTATCTACTAAGGATTATTACTTGAAGATGAAAAAGTATGCCGCTACACTTGCTACAATTGATAAGTAACTTCGTGATTCTGATTTCTTCACTCATTTACTTGTGGGCTTTTATTCTACTTATGATTATATTATTACTTCTATTCATACCCATGTTAATCTTTTGTTGTGAGATGCTGTGTTTTGTCTATTTGATGGTGCTATTCTTTATCGTAGTGTTGTTGGCACACTAAATTATCTTTATTTTACTCGGCCTAATATTTTCTTTAAGGTAAACTGATTGTGTCAGCTTATGCATTATCCTCTCTGTTCACATTGAGTGATTGTTAAGCTCATTCTTCGTTACTTGAAGGGTACCATTCATATGGTCCCTTTTTATAGTGCTCGAATTCTTGAGCTATTAATGCCTTTAGGATGCTGACTAGGTTAGTGACATAACTGATTAACGCTCTACTACTAATTTTTGTATGTTTTTTGAACCTAAATTAGTCTCTCAGACTTCTAGGAAATATGCCACAATGGCTCATTTGAGCATCGAGGCAGAATATCATACGATATCTGTTGTTATTGCTACGCTTTCTTAGATTGTCTACCTTTGTCATGATTTGAGTGGTTTTGTTTTGTCTGCTTTGGTGTGATAACATAGGGGTAACCTATTTGGCTACAAATCTAATGTTTCACTTACGAACAAAGCATATTAATTTTGGTTTTCATTTTGTTCGTGAAAGGATTCCCAGATGGTATCTACAGGTTTGTTTTATTTCCTGTAAGGATCAGCTTGCTAATTGTGTCACTAAGCCTTTGCCCTCTACTTGACTTGGTGCTTTTCGTGGCAAGCTCCATGTGGTTGAACCCCTTGTTGGCTTGAGAGGGTGTGTTAGTGATATTAGTATAAAGGAGAATGGCTAGTGATGTTATTTTTATATTTATATTTTGAATTTATATAGAGCTGCACAGATTGTAAAAAGCTCTTGAGGAATTGTCACACCCCGGATAAAAGAGAATGGCTAGTGATGTTATTTTTATATTTCTATTTTGTGTATATATAGAGTTGTATAGATTGAAAAAAGCTCTTGAAAAATTGTCTTGCCTCGGATCCCGAGTGACCCGACACGTAATTTCCAAATGCAACACATCTTTTTAACTATAGAAGGAAATTTAACTATTTACATGCTTTTCATAAAAAATGTTTTAGAAAATAACTATAGGTTTGATCAAGAAAATTTTAACTATAAAAAATTTTATTTCAAAATCGCCTACCTACTTATGTACATTGAAAATTTAAACAACTTATACTTCCTTATCATACTCAGAAAAGTAAATTTAGTGGTCGATCAGGTTCAGACTCTTCATCTTCATGACCATAAGTTGTTTATTAGCTACTCTTTCTCCTACATCCTCCAACATCTTGTTGTTGTATGATGATGGTAGGTTGAATACCGAATCCCTTTATCTACTAGGTTTCCGAACAAAGAAATATAGCAGATGGTTAGGATATTTCTTGAGTAAGGGTAGCCCTCTTATTGATTCAAAATAAAACTCACAATATAGATACGAAAATGGCATAACGTAACATAAATTTGAGGAAAACGTCTTATTAGAAAAGAAAACTAGTTGCTTTATTTGTTTCGCCATATATTACTATATTATGCTATATCTTTATCGTCACACCATAACATCACTCCGCCTCACTTATCATCATATACATGACATCTTCATTGTCATGCCACCTTGCTTATCATCAACCGTATCTTACATCATTACTCCCACATACTAATTACACTTAGACATATTGGGCTTTGAATGATGCGTTGGGGAAAACGCTTAACACCAACCCAGCAACACATTACCTGAGACTTTATGCATAAACATTTTTAAAAAGGGCACTCCTCCACACCCAAAGTTTCGCAATAGGCTTAAGTGGTACTTAAACGAGAGTCTGTACCCCGCTTTGGTACCATGTGTCGAGTGCATCAAAATTTTAGATTCGAAAAGTGGCACACATGACCCATATTTTATTTTGACAAAAATGCCATATTTTAAAAAATGCCATCTCATTTTGCCCTAACCCGTATTTTTATAAGACAAAACTCCAATGGTACTTACGTCATGCTCTTATATCTCTTTTATGTTCACACGTTACGCTTTTGTGTACTTTAGATTATTTGTCAGATTTGCCGTTTCCTGGTTCACATAGTTAACGATGCTTCATTACTTTCCCCAGCTTAGTTGTTCATTTCAGTTTGTTGTATATTTCTTTCACTTATAGCTATGATTTCTCGCATTCATGTGTATGCAATGTAATGCATAATATTTAGGATGTATTATCTTTGCGTCTTATTATAATTACTTTCTAGTATTATCATGACTCATACTTACTAGGGTCGTGGCTGTCTTTTAACATATTATTCTCATTACTTAGTTACTGGTCACATCGGGGTGCGTCGATTTATATTCCAAGGTAGGTCTTGTCATTTGATAAAAACTTTCTCTAGATCTCATTGAACTTCCACCTCATACCTCAAAATGATTCTTTACTCAAGTGTAGTCATCATCTCCATCTCGCTCCTCATTGCTTCCCTCTTAAGTTTGTTTTGTAGCTCTTTGTTAATCATATTACTAAACTTTGTTGATATCGTGGGGTCATTGTTGGAGGCTCTACATGTAATCATTTGCAAATTAGGCTTGTTCTGCATGACTTCCATGTTCACATCGATATATCATCATCCGTTCTGGAAGGACGCCACTTGAGTCTCTAAATGTAATTGTTTATAGGTTGATATACTTTTATTAGATTATGAAAGTATCTTGATTCGTAGTTGAGTTCATTTACTCCCTATATTTCATGTTATTTTCTACTAAAGGTTATGTAGTTATCCATATCTTGCCAAACCCTTAGGGTATCATAGGTTTGAAGGGGCATATAACCTTTCTTTGTCTTTCTTGTTTATAATAAAGTACTCATAATAGCTCATCGTCCTTTATAAACTTAAACCACAGTAACTCATTACCTAAATGTTGTTCTTTCTAAATGTTATGCAAGTATTGCAGTTCTCTTTAATTTATTTCAAAATATTTATCATGATTCACATGCTTATAGCATCATCGTTCTTCGTCACGCTGCTCGATATCTTACTTTTACCAAAAATTACTCTAAATAACTGGAAATTTCAAAGGGAACTAAATTTATTGAGGAAATAACCTAATCGTACCTCTGCTACATGCTGAATTTGTAATAGCCTGAAAATTCACACCATTCGACTGGGCAATCAGTCAACTTATATGGACTATATGTTGACTAATTTGGTTGAGATATTCTGAGAGCGACATGCATCCTGACGCGTAGCAAAACCCTGGAATTTTAACACATGTTAC
Source organism: Embelia ribes (assembly GCA_001753735.1). NCBI lineage: Eukaryota > Viridiplantae > Streptophyta > Magnoliopsida > Ericales > Primulaceae > Embelia > Embelia ribes. The sequence continues at coordinate 7,599 of MKEJ01033222.1, forward strand.
TCATGCAACAAGCTTGGGAAATTAGTTGACTAATTTCCTAAATAAGTCGACTGATTTAGCGGTGAAATGAGAAATTGACAAGTGGCAACTCCCTGGCCATGAATTCCACCTTCCAAACCCTATAAATACCCCCCTCCCCCTCACCATTTCTGCATAAATACATACATATGTGTATGAGCATGCGTGGGTATGAAAGGAGAGTAAGAAAGAGGTAGGAAAAGAGAGAATAGAGAGAGACCGAGCCGAACCTCAGCACTCGACATGTTAGCCGGGTCAAACCAACATTAAAAGCCAGCAAAATGACGCATAACTAACTGAGACATCGCCATTGAGGAAGACTCTTATTATAAACCTTCTAAGTTACATTTTGAGCAGGTACAGGGAAGATCAGTCAACTGATTTGCCTAAACAATCGACTGATTTTGATCGAAAGTTTGAGAACTAAGTAGAATGTGTATATATTTCCAATTTTGACCAATACAATCCCTGGGATGTAAAATTATTGTGACAATGATAATGGGACTGCCCTCAAATACGAGAAATATGACCTACCTGGATGACCCTTTTGAAGTAAAAAGAGGTATTAGCAGGATATTAACCTGGTAAACTAAATTTTGGCTGAACCTTCTTGTTATATAATTTCCTTCATGCATGCATGATGGATCATATTGAGGTATGTAAAGTAAGAATGCATGTGCCTTACATCTGAGCCATAATGGGTTTATGGTAGTGTTATTATGATATATGAAGTTTAAGGATTAGAAAAGAAGAACAAAGTAGTAAAATAATGTAGTATTGTGGAAGTATTAATATACGAGAAAATACGAAATAAAGAATTATATGACGTAGTATTGACACTCAAGAATAAGCGATAAGGATATGGCCCAAACACCTTGACATACCAATGACAGATTAAGAAATGAGAACCTAGGACCTACGAATGCATTAATAGCTGAGTTCAATTAGTAATGATGGCTAGAGAACGAAAACATGAAGGTGGCTTAATACTATAAGTGATAATAAGGAATGAAATGCTTGAAGTAATAAAGTATTAAGTAATAAAGTATTGCTAAGTGCCCTAACACCTGTAGAAGTATTGGTAGAGAGAATAAGATGAGGTAAAGAGATGAGGACATCAAGTTTTGATAAGTAATCAGGATCTCGTACACATTACTTGGGACTGAAAGGGAGGACGATGTGTAGATAGTAACTCGATGACCTGGAAGTCTATATGGATACAAGAAGAGGTGTAAAGATAATGTGGTAGGAATGCACCCTCCCTAGGGATACCATACAAAGTATAAGAGACGCACTGAGGACCCTAATAGAAAATGTGTTTGCGTAAGGATTAATCTGGACTTCACCAAAATGGTATGGAAAACAAGTTCAGATGAATGCAAATCTAGTAAGCATTAACAATAGACTAATTACATGTGGAGACCCAGGATGATCAAGAGCTAGAAGGTAAGGAAGTTTTAACGAGTAGTCGAAGTAATCTAGTTTCTGGAACGGAAAATCTGATGAACACTGCTAAGAAAAGCTTAGTCATACCTTGTGATTTCGTAAAAATAAGGATGAAAGAGAAATGAATTGGCTTATTGACCCTTAGTATGACCATGTTGAATCCCAACATTACTCCAAAACTATTATCAAAGATAACCTAAGATGCGTATATCTTTAAGACTATGATGTGGAACTTAGTAATCATGCATACATTCTAAAAGTCATAGTGCATAATGCGTTTGAGTAAGAAGTAACCTAAGATATGCATATTTTTTAGATTGTGACGTAGAACTTAGTGGTCATGCGTACATTCTGGAAGTCATAGTGCATAGTGCATTTAGGTAATAGGTAACCTAAGATAAGCATATTTTTGAGATTGTGATGTGGAATGTAGAGGTTATACTTATAATTTAGAGAATTTGTGCATAATATAAGTTATAAGTATTAAGAGACCCTCGTACCATTTGGTTGCATTTGACATAAGAGTAAAAGAGCATATGTGCATAACATATATGAAATCATAAGTATGCATGTGTTTGAAGTAAATGAGAAAAGAATCAATATTTTTATCCATCATGCATAAATGGTGCAAATTAGCGAATGCGACGTGTTGTGAATAAATTATGTGTGACTTATGTGAAACCTGAGACGAATCAGTATGCCCAATACGAGATATGTGCTAGTGAAATATGTAATTGATAAAAATATATGGTTGAGAAAAATATAAGATTGAGAAGAATATGTGAAAGATATAACTTAAGATTAGCATGTGAAAGATGTGATTGAGAAGCATGCATGATGTGTTTGTGTGAATTTGTAATATTCTATAAGGAAAACATCTAATAACTATAATCCACGCCCGATTAAATTTAAAATGTGGGCCTAAATAGGCATTTGAAAGATTTTTGAAAAACTATGTGACTTTTGAGAAATATATGAATTCTAAGAAAGATGTAGTTTTTGAAAGATTTGTGAATGATAAGAAAATGGTGGATTATAGTATTCATAGGGAGATTCCTAGATAGGTATCCCTAGTGTGTTTGAGATTTCGGTCGGGTCATAAGAGTGGCTCTGGGTTTAGAGGGGCACCCACCTAAATCTTCATGCATAAAGTATCGAGTAATTTGTTTCTTGAGTTTCTATATTTGCCAACAAAATATTACTCCTGGGATAAGTTGTGATATGTGTGCATGTAGTGGAAGCTTTGAGAATGTGATAATTGAGAAATTGTGTGTGCATGTGTGGTTGTGGAAGTTTTGAGAATGTGATATATAAAGAATTCAGTGATAAGACATCTATTCATGAAAGTTTTCTTTAAGCACGAAAAATGATTTTTATGCCTTAATTGATAAGCGTATTATTTTTATTCGGAAAATGCCTTAACCGTTTGCTATATTTCTGTATTTGGGAAATAACAGACAAGTGATTTGTTATAGGCTTGATCCATCCCTGTGAATGATTGGTTTCTAGAAGGTGGTTAAAGAATAAAGACTTCAGTATGGAGATCGTAGTTTGTGAAGAAAGTCTGTGACCATATCGGCCGGTATGAATACAGGTAAGATATATTGTAATACCCCGAAATT
>MKEJ01033223.1:0-21178 GCA_001753735.1 Embelia ribes
TTATTTCAGTATATCTCATTTTGCACTGATGTTGTTGTTCAGTTCAGTTTGTGGGTTTTGATTTTCTGATTAGATTGAAAAATGGGTTTTAATTGGGTTATTTTGATTTACTCGAATTTAGGCTACTTTATAGTTTACTTCATTTTTGGCTTATTTTCCTCAAATTGCCCATCTCCAGAAAAAAAGTTTTTTTTTTGTGCGTGTGTGTATACAGATATATGTTATCTACATGGAATTGGAAATTGAAGGTGCTTCAAAGTTATTGTTGTTATTTGTTAAAAGTTAATTTTTACATATGATGATTGGATGTGAATATTTGGGCTATATTATATCTCTGCGTAGATATAGATTGTCACCGGGTTAAATCTCTAATCAGATATTCATCATTTATCTTCTTGCAACTTATGATGATGTTTTTGTTCAATTTAGTTTGTGGGTTTTGATTTACTGTTATTAATTTTGTTCCTTTTTGTTGTTTTGATTTGGTGGAAAAATGGGTGGTAATTCGGTCGTACGTGTTATTTTGTTTTATTCCAGTTTAGGCTGCTTGTACTTTACTTTAAATTTGGGATATTTTCCTAAAATTGACCATCTTAGGGTTACAAGGAAAAGCAGATTTTTGTTAATCTATATGAGAGTGAAGGTGCTTTAAAGTTGTTATATACGTACAGAGTATCATGTAGAAAAAACTGTAAAAAAGTATATGTGGATCAACGATCACATAGATGTTTGTCAATTTGCTGAACATGATTGTTGGTACGTGATCAGTTTTTATTTTTTCTCACTGACATTGTTTAGATCTTGGTTATAAAGTACTTGTATACTGAAGGAAGCAAAATAATTAAGAATATAACGATGGTAAAATTTAATAGAGAGTTTCTACTCAAGTTTTTTAAATAAAGAGACTTCATGTATGAATATGTAAGCAGAATTTTAGACATTGGAGATTTGACAAGTCGTTATCTGAGAGCTGGGTTAATTTAGCACATTATATTTTCTTATGATTCTACAGTTGTTTTTAGTTGTGTTTTTTTTAAGCTATCTGCTCCTGCTGAACTGGTCTTGATCATATGGCCTTCATTAGGTCATTTATACGTGTTTGTGTGTGTAAACTTATTGCTTGAGGCTAATAATTGAAAGATGAGTTAGGCTCCTATTGTTTTCATCGAAAAGTACATTCGCTTAACAACTCCGTGTTTTCTTCTCTTCTTTGGTGTTGCATAATACAAACTTTTGGACTTCATAGCATAACCTCTAATTTGGTATTGTATAAAGTGCATTTCATTTCGAAGTTTCTTCTTCTTCTTCTTCTTCTTATCTAGATACATGCTTTTGTACTTTATAAAGGATAAGCGTCTCTGATGTCTTTTTTTAACCAGGATTGGAGATTATCACTCAGTGAATGATGTACAGACTGGTTGAAGAATAGTACTCGAAGAACGTCTTTGTTTTGTATGGTGATTTGGAGCTTGCAGACTAGCTTGAACATATCTCCTTACGTGAAAACAAGTAATGGAATTCAAGCAAGAGAAGTTTGTGAGGTTAGTTTCTTTACGATGTATATATAACTGGCGTACTAAAGCTGCCATTCAAAAATATCCAATTCACGATTCTCTTTAAAGTTGGATTTGCTTTTATTTACATCTTTTGTGTACGTATGTCTGGTCTCTTTTTAATTCAATGTTATCTGTCGGCATTGTTCTGTGCAAAAATTCAGGAAAAACAGAAATGATTTTCTTGGATTTTCCTTCTGTGGTAAATATCCAGCGGAGCGTTTGACTCCCGTGTTATTTTGGATCTTTTTTGTTTTCTTTGATGCTTTTGGCTTTTTTGTTTGTTGCTACAAGAATTTAGCCAACCTCTGCCGGGTTTTTGGAGTTTATGATTTGTTTTGATTATTACATTTAGTTTTCTTTCATATTTTTGCTGATCTGTCTAGACAGGTTTACGTTGTTATATATATATATATATCTTTAGATTCAAAGACTGGAAATCGGAGAAAAATATGGACGAGCATGTTCCAAGAAGGAACGGGGTACAATTGGGAAGTTTTAGGGAGAAAATGTATTGGCTCACTGATACATTACATAGAGGCCTGAAAAGTGGTTTTGAAAGGATTAAAAGCGGCACAAGATTGTTGAAATCGTGTTCTTTAAGAAGCATAATGTCAAAGGGCTTTGGTTCGAAGAAGAAAATACTCGACCCACAAGGGCAATTTCTTCAGAAATGGAATAAGATATTCGTATTATCATGCGCACTTGCTATTTCTTTAGATCCACTATTCTTATACATACCTGTGGTTGATGATGCTAAGAAGTGCCTCGGGTTGGACAGGAAATTGGAGATCACGGCTATTGTTTTACGTTCCTTCACTGATATCTTCTATATATTACATATCATGTTTCAGTTCCGAACTGGTTTCATTGCACCCTCTTCTCGAGTGTTCGGTAGAGGTGTCTTGGTGGAAGATGCTTGGGCAATAGGAAAGAGATACCTGTCTTCGTATTTCTTCATTGACATCCTCGCTGTTCTTCCTTTGCCACAGGTAAGAAAGTGTTTCGGTGGGTAAATACTTTTGCTAACAGTTTACCAACAAAAAGCACAAAACTATCGTCACCATTCTTCTTTGATGGAGCATGACAAGGAACTTGATGAATGCTCTCACTGATACTTACACATATAATGTTTTATCTTTACAGTCGGTTATTCTACTCGTCATCCCACTACTGGCTGGGTCAAGATCTCTAAATACAAAAAACTTGTTGAAATATGTTGTTCTGTTCCAATATATACCAAGGGTTCTTCGGGTTTCTCCATTGTATAAAGAAGTCACTAGAACCTCTGGCATACTTACCGAAACAGCATGGGCTGGAGCTGCGTTTAATCTCTTTCTTTATATGCTCGCTAGTCATGTAAGTTTGGTCATGAGTACGGTTTTGAACATTTCTAATTTGCTTAACATAAACCGTCTTTGTTTTATCCAATGATTTGGCATTTTTAGGTACTTGGAGCCTTTTGGTACTTGTTTTCTATTGAACGAGAAACTACATGCTGGAAAAAAGCCTGTGCAAAATTGGCCGGTTGTCTCCAGTCGTCGGTTTACTGTGACCATGGTGCATCCTTTGCCAACTATCTGAATAATTCGTGCCCCATACAGACACCAAACACAACACTTTTTGATTTTGGAATTTTCCTCAATGCACTCCAGTCCGGTGTTCTCGAGTCCAAAGATTTCCCACAAAAATTTTTCTACTGTTTCTGGTGGGGCCTACAAAATTTGAGGTATGCCCATGTAGCATCCCATATTGCAGCACCATCAAACGAAACATTATAATTTGGAACAAGTTATTGTTACGTGTGTTTACGTGTACGATATTATGTTCCATGATCGTAATTTTACTTGTCTACTTTTGCAGTTCTCTTGGTCAAAACCTTAAGACGAGTATGTTTGTCTGGGAGATTTGCTTCGCAGTTTCCATTTCCATCTCTGGTTTGGTGCTATTCTCATTTCTCATTGGAAATATGCAGGTTGGTTTCCAGTGATTATATAGACTTAACTAATGATGTTAACATTAAGTTAAATAAATCGTAATGGGTTTAGTTTAGACACAAATACTTATGGCAATTTTGGACGAAAATTTGATTTGACAGACATATCTTCAATCTACGACTCGTAGATTGGAGGAGATGAGAGTGAAAAGGCGAGATGCGGAACAGTGGATGTCCCACCGTTTGCTACCCGAGAATTTGAGGGAGCGAATCAGGCGGTACGAACAGTACAAGTGGCAAGAAACTAGAGGTGTTGACGAAGAGAATCTGATCCACAATCTTCCCAAGGACCTAAGGAGGGACATAAAGCGCCATCTCTGCTTAGCTTTGCTCACGAGGGTGAGTTTCTCCTCAATGACTTATTTAAACAAATTCCTTCTCGTAAGATTTTACCACTGAAGCAATATTGGACAAAACGATTTAGAATAGCAAAATTTCGAGGATAAGATATTTAGAATAGCAACATTTCAATCTATTTGATTCTGATTTTGATTCTTTTCTTGAAGGTGCCAATGTTTGAAAAAATGGACGAGCAGTTGCTCGACGCTATGTGCGACCGTCTAAAACCCATTTTATACACGGAAGACAGCTTCATTGTCCGAGAGGGGGACCCAGTCGACGAGATGCTATTCGTGATGAGAGGAAAGCTATTCACCGTAACCACCAACGGTGGAAGAACTGGTTTCTTCAACTCGGACTACCTAAAAGCTGGCGACTTTTGTGGAGAAGAGCTTCTCACTTGGGCTTTAGACCCTCACACCAACACGAACCTCCCGACCTCGACCAGAACCGTTCAAGCCCTATCAGAAGTCGAAGCTTTTGCCTTGATGGCGGATGATTTAAAATTCGTCGCATCCCAGTTTAGGCGTTTACACAGTAAGCAACTTCGACATACTTTTAGGCTTTATTCGCAGCAGTGGAGGACGTGGGCGGCTTGCTTTATACAAGCAGCTTGGAGGAGATTTTGTCGAAAGAAGTTGGAAGAGAATCTAAGGGAAGAGGAGAGTCGACTACAAGATGCTCTGGTGCAAAACAGTGGGAGTTCACCAAGTTTGGGTGCTACCATATATGCCTCTAGATTTGCTGCAAATGCTCTTCGTGCTTTGAGGAGGAACCGAACGAGGAGGGCGCGGGTCCCGGAAAGGTTGTTGCCACCTATAATGCTTCAGAAGCCCGCGGAACCTGATTTTACTGCTGAAAGATAAGTAGCAGTTTGGGTTTGATACGGAGTTTTTCGACCGTGTTGGTGTGATGGGGATATCTTAAAACTGCAGCATGTATGGTTGCTTAGTTTTAGTTCTTGAAATTGTTGTTATGTAATTGTATATAGCTGTGTTGTATATGAGAATTATTATTGGTTGTATATGAGAATTATGTATTGTTCCTTTTGCAATTTCATCATCTGTACAAGTATTCTAGTTGATTATCATTTTCCTGTGGGAGCATTGAAATTTGAACCCATCGAATGGTGCAAACCGTGCAATTAATTGGGAAGATGCAAACCCTTTTATGTTTAAGGATAACAATTCGATTATACATTATCCAACACAAATATGCAGAACAAATATGCAGAACCAAGGATGCGGAAATTATCAACTGTCTTGGGTTCCCCTGAAATCCAAAATAATGTATCGGGAACACTAGGGCGTGCATATTTCACAACAATCAGGCAGGATAAAACTGGGTCTCAAAAGAAAACGCAAAATTAGCGAGAGAAATAACCGAAACTGGCAAATGAATTCGACTACGATAGGCGACTGGATAACACCAGAGGCTTTAGTTCTGATTTCACCTTGGACTTGTGGTCGATAATGGTATCCAGTGTTGAAATGGCTTCAAGAACATATTTTCCTTTGTTCAACATAATACAACTTGCCCTGCAAAAACAGCAGTTGCATTGGTCAAATTTTCGTTCTCGGGAAGAAATAGAATACATTTACTATTTTTTGATGGATAAAAGGTGGTTTGGTTTAATTATGGTTTTTTCATTACATGCTAGTTATTAGAAAAGATTCATTGCAGAGAACACGTATAGCGAGAGAAGAAAAACGATTAGTTTTTCATCTCTGGTTAAAGAAACATAGGAATTTCCAAGGTTGTTACTGTTTGCAATTTCAAAACCAGTAAATTGAGGGCCAGATCAAAGTGTTCAGATTTAGGAAAACAAAGTCATTTCACTGACCTCTTCCCACTAGCCACGTCAGTAATCTCGGCTCGAGTAGGCACGCCAGTTTTGACAAGCGACTCGAGAACCTGAGTTGCCCATATGACCGGTACATGAGCAGCGTCACAAATAGATATGATCTCTTCCTGTATATCGGCCAACCTATCCCACCCACACTCCACCGCAAGATCCCCTCTCGCGATCATAACCCCTAAAGGATTTCCACACTTCATTGCTTCTAATAGTATAAGAGGCAAGTTTTCGAAACCCCTTTTTGTCTCAATCTTCAAGACCACCCCCAAGTTTGGAACATTCCTTTTCTCAAGCTCTTGTCGGAGCAAAACAATATCATTAACGTCTCGGATAAACGAGACTCCCACCATATCAGCATGAGAAGAAACAAAATCGAGATCCATAAGATCCTTCGAAGTGAGGCCTTTGAATCGAATATTGCTCTGTGGAATGTTAATGGACTTTTCCGAGCCAAGTTTAGTACCTTTTAGACCTGAGTGAGTAATCGAAACAATAATCTCCGAACTACTAACACCTTGTATTACACCCCATATTTTTCCATCATCAAAAGCAATGGGCTCTCCAGGTTTCACCGAATCGAAAAGATATCCACAAGGACAAGTTATCCTATGATAATCGTTTGTCATTCCATTCATCTTTTCTTGATTATTCAAGATATCTTGCGATATAGTTAGCAAATCTCCAACTGTCAATCGCACAAATTGCTCAACCGCAGGGATATCCACCACAAAACCTACGATAGACTTCTTTTTCTTTCCCTTAATATAAAGTTCCATTCCAGACTGAATATAAGCAGTTTTAAAACACTTCGCAAAGAGCCCAACACCAGAAAACACTGGAAATCTTTTTGTAATTTTTAATATTCTTCGTTTTCCTCTCGAATCTGAGAACTCGATAACATCACCTGGCTCGAGCTTATTGAAAAACTCTTGTGAATCTATATGTACAACGGCATCTGGAGAGAGATTAGCAGGAGGGGAACCTGAATTTTGATGACAAAGCCAAACTTGGGCAGGGTAAATGACTTCACCTGTATCACTCTTTTTAGGTGATATTTTCATAACATGTGCACCGGGTTTCAGTTTACCTGTTCGGAGCTTTATTCCAGCTAAGTCCATGAGAATCCGACATGGGTTTTCAAGCATTTGAGAACTTGTTTTCACCCTTTTGATTATTTCACTCCAAACGCTTGGGTCTCCATGCGCACAGTTAATGCGAAAAATAGTGGCTCCTGCTTTGATAATATCAGTTATGCGGTCATCATTTTCTAAAACCTCAGCGCCAACTGTTACCATAATATGGGTAGTCCTCCCATCACGAAGGGCACCTAATAATATATCTTTACTGAGGGATTTCTTTTTTCTCATATAACTTAAGGTCAATTTCACCTCTTCTGGTTCATCCAAAATCTTTTGCAAAGGTAGCTCTTCAACTATACTCTTCGGTTTGGTATTTAAAGAGCTTGTTTTCGAAATTTCTAGCGTACGAATCACAGCAGATAGACTTGGAAGGACACAGGAATTAATAGTCTCTAAATTCAGAAGACCAACAGAAGAGAGATCTTCACTAAGCTGCTCAACATCAAAGCTTCTCAATGCTAGATAATGTATTAAGTTTGCTGCACTGGCAATGTATTTTCTGCAACAAGAAAATAATGATCAATCCCTTGTGCAGCCGATCAGATCAGAAACATACTAAAGAAAATAAGCTAAGTACATATCATAGAAGGATCTGATTCGACAATGCATTATGAACTTGACTACCAAATTTTAAACCTACGCTCACTTACGATTACAGATTACTCTTTGACGTTAAGGATGTCTAAATTCATGTTGCCAAATTTTAGATCCTATTCAACATCAAGAACAAGAACAACGTCTACATAAATATTACAATCCAGTTGGTTAACTCCTGTAAATTTTTTTAACACTAAAATTTGAAAGATCGACCAAAATTCTGTAGATACATGATAGATGCGGCAACAAAATGGGCATACCCGTGACACAGTTTCAGCCGAGAGGCATTCCATTGTTCCATTGCTAACAAGTGTAAGTGAGCAGCCCTTAGCTTATCAAGAAGGTCTCCTTGGTTCTGCAGATTTTCTACATTTTGAGAAAGTCCTAATCCCAACTGTGAGATGACAACTTCTTGTGAGACGACAACTTCTTCAGCCTTGGGATCTTTAAAATCTTCATTGTTGTATGTAGCTCCACATGCCAGCTCATCATTGGAACCATTCGAAAGGCCTCTATCAGCACCATAATTCTCATTGGGAATAGAAAAGACTATATGCCTTGGACCCGAGTTACTTAATTGTCTTCCGAAGAGTGGAGGAGTTTTAGTTTTTGATGCTGCCGTTCTTATGTTAAGTCCACCATGTAGATGAGTAAACTCTTTCACAGCATAAACGGACGAAAAATCTGAGGGACTTGGTGAACTAATAGCCTGTAAAAGTGAACAAAAACATAACGATATTCGATAAAGAATACATAAGTGAGCAAATATCATATCTTACAACAAATTATACCAAGCAGAAAATAGAGAGTTGAGGGTGAAGGGCTAATTACATGATTCAGCATTGCTGTATGAACAGTTATTACAGAAATTGAAGTTGCACCCATCATCGTCTACACCACAAGAATATTCACCAGCAGATAGAACCTGTGAATAGGTATCAAAATCAAAGTCACAAGCTTGGATTTCTCTCGTATTTAGATTTGATGAGAACAAAAATAGCATTTTCTTGGAAATGAAGCACAAGATGCACGTCAAAGAAACAACAACAACAAAGGTTATTCCCAAGAATTTGGGTTGTCTAAATGAACCAGCGTAAGATATTAAGTTTGGAAAGTTTACATGAATTTTCAATGTCACTTGTTCCTATGTACACAACTTGCTCATGAATTTTTCTAACTTATGTCTTTTCGTAGAACTTGCATCCACATTGTTAGAGGTCTACCCTACGCTTCTTTCATTTCCTTTCCCATATTAGTATTTTCGCACTTTCTAACTAGTGAAGTCACAAGTCTGCTTATTACATTCTTAAACCACTTTAAGTAACTCTCTCTCATCTTATTCTCGATTGAAGCATTAATGTCAAAGAAACATCTGAATATTCATGTTGATAATGTCTACACATGTATGCATAACTATCCAAACAAAAAGAAAAATATAACAGAAAGGACCTAAATATTCAAGCAATCATTTTTCCAATTTCAGCATAAATTAGGTCAGATATTACTAATTCTAACAACTTAAAATTCTAAAAACTTAAAAACTAGCAACTAAATTTTCCTATTTCAGCTGAGGTTAAATTTCTAATATTTCATTTGATGCCTTAATTCAAATTGTCTTTCTTTAGTTAATTTTTCAGCTATTAACCAAGAAACAGGTTACATCTTACAGCTATGGCCATTTAGCATAACTTAAATAAGATGTTACAAATTCTAACAACTTAAACTAGCAATTCAATTTCCAATTACAGTAAGGGCCAGTTAAGTGTTTTTGTACCTACTTCTCTATTATTATTATTTTTTTATTGGAACTTGTAGCAAAATTTTTTGGTAAACTTTAAAACAAATATTTCTAACAATCTGCTTCCTGTTTTTTCAAGGTTGGTTTTAGAAACAATCCTAGTGATGATTTTAAAAGTCTGTTTTGCTTTTTATTTTGTTAATTATCAAAATAACTTTAATTATATTTATTATATTTCTAATATGTACCATTTTCTCTTTTTACAATACAAAACTCTGCTTTACCAAAGACCAATCTACTAATCAAACCAACATTTAGAATTTATTTATCAAAAAATAGAATTAACTCGTTATTAGAATCAATTTTAACTTTGAGAATTGAATTTTCAAAAGTATCAAGATTCTCAAACTAAGCCTATGTTTCTAATTTTTTGATTTAGTGTTCTAATTTAAATAGCCTTTCTTTACTTCATTTTCATTACCACAAAATCGGTTACATATTCGACCAAAATACTAATCCACTAATACGGCCCTAAATAAAGCAAGAAAATGCATAAACAAAATAGTAAATCTAAATCCAAAAAAATATAAAAAAATAAGAGAAAATGACCAACTTAGGCTAAGTCGGAGACGTACACACACACACTCAGAGAGAGAGAGAGAGAGAAAGAGATAACATTGAATATATATGGTGAAATACAGCAATGTTCCCTATATTTTCAATTTAATTATTAATGGTCCTTGAGAGCATTCACGCTGATTTTTCTCATTTGATTTCTAACTTTGACTTTTTAGAAAGCTTTATCGGATACATAAATTAAAAAAAAAAAAATAGAATTTTTTCATACCGATCTTTCTATGCAATCTGTTAAAATTATAGTAATAATCATACATTATACAATAAAATGTGAAAATATGTTATCACTAAATCTTAAATAAGATTTTAAGTTTGAACTTGTAACAAGTTTGCTTCCTCGTAAAACTATTGTTGCAATTCTGCTCAGATTTTAAAAAATTCTAAAGCATTGATATACAACATATATGGTCCAAATTTTATGAAATAAGAAATTAAATAAGAGAAGTTTTCGAAAAGTGTAAGTGTTGGTCCCTATAGTTGACGAAAAATTGTGAAAATCTTAGCCATTGATCCAACATTCTCCAGCGCATTACACTTTGATATCACTAAAGATTTTCTTTTATCTCTTACTGCGACAACGATTAAAAAACTAGAAAAAACGTATACAAAATTAAAAAGGGAACCAATTATCACTCTTTTTCAAAGTTGTAGGGACCAAATTCATCAATTTCTCAAAAGTTGTGACCAATAATGTTTCAATTGAAGCTATGAGTAGCAAACAGAATAACGGAGCAAACTATGAGGATGATTTGTGAATTATCTAAGTTGGGTGGGGGAGTGTGGATGACTCGTGCCAGATTCATTCTGGATTCAGTATCTTTTAGAAGTACAAAACTTTTTATATTAATAAGAGTCGAAATATAGGATATAGAAATGAAATCATATATATATATAATTATAAAAATATTTTTATAATTTTTTATTGTAAAATTTTATTTTTTTGGCTTATATTTTATCTCATTTTCTGAGTCTAAATTTTTTTAGTTGAAGTCGCCCCCTCCAGGATAAGGACACCCCCCTTCTGGATTTTTTTGTTAGGTAAAGTGGGACATATCTCCTTTTTCTATTATCTGATTGACTTTTATTCTATAGAGCATTTTCCGAATATAAATAGATAATTGAAAACTTTATCTATAGACTGCACATACCACAACAAAAAATTACATGATTAGTTATTTTCAAGTGTTATTCAAAGTCCACTTGATAATCACTTAAGATGTATAAACTGCATCCATTTCATAATAAGTATTGTTTTAGAGATTTTTTCTTATTTTATTTTAATTGTTATTTTATAAAATCAATATTGCATTTATTATTTTTTTTAACAATTTTACCCGTACCCTATAATCTAAATTACCTGCCATTCCTCGCAACTTTAACATTTAATAAAAGGTATTTTAATAAAATATATATTTTTTTTATTAAAATGGAAACTATTTAATAATTTTCTTAATTATTATGCATTAATCTTAAACTATAGTCATTTTGAAATGGATTGAATAATTAATTACTTAGACCAGCACTCCGAGGATTGCCTTCAGTGACGATTGTGCTTCATTTTCATAATTGTATATAGGGTTATAAAAAAAATTGAGGAATCAAAAATCGATCCGGATCTGGCATAGACTGGATTAAAAAAATCGATATTAGTTGACTTGTTATTGATCCGGTACCGAACTGGATCGATCCGTAAATTACAGTCCAAGCCTTGAATTGGCAATATGCTATCTGAATATAGGTTTGGACCAGAATCGACACAATTATTTTTAGTTTTATGCTAATTCTTATCAATGTGAAGTTAATAAATCAGATAAAATTAAGATAATTCTAATATATTGTACTAGAATAAAAATTATGTATTCATAGATAACTCGTAGCCGTACCCTACATGCATTGTGGCAAAATCATATACGAACAATTGAATCACTGCAACCTATAGGCAACAGCAACAATAAAACCTTAATGCTATTTCTCTCTTTTTTTCAATTATGTATTCTTATTTAATTTTTTATTTTGATGATTTAAACATAGAAAGTAAATTATACAGATACTCAAAATGAAAGTTATAGTAATCATTATTAAAAGTTGATATGAAATCGGATTTATTATTTGTAGATGGATGATTTGTGATTTCTTGGTGAACAATCAACCTTACATTAAATTATAGTTATTAGCAAGAAATTAAAATAAATTTGAATTTGACATTTATTTTAATTTTAAAAAAATTGTATCTAGTAACTAATCCGAACCGATCCAAAACAAACCTGGAAGAACCGAAAATATGATTGAATCCGAATCGATTAATGATTAGTGAATGACCAATCTACCACCGAACCGATTTGAATAAATCGGTTTTGATTACAAAAAATTAGAACCTACCATAAATGGATGGAATTCAGATTTAGCATGGAATCAATTTAATTTGGATCGTGCAGACCATTAATCGTATCTATTAAATATGTAGGTGTAGAGTTTTGTAGATAGAATTTATACACGTGGCTGGATTATCTAACTGACACGTTACTCACATTAGTTGGTCTTTTATATATAGAACATTTTTAATTATTTCCAATTCATCAAAGACTTGATTACAATTAGCATGGATTCGAGCGGTTTAAACCCCTAACATTCAGGCACATATACTCAAATAAACTGTAATAAAATTTGGTCCCCAAAATTGAAATTATAGCTAGTACATAGAGCATTCCATATAAGGACGTAGTATATACGTGTGAGTGTGACAAGATAGAGATTAGTCAAATCCATTGTGAAATTCGATTTAATTATATTGAAATTCGGTTCTCACTTTATTACAATGATAATGACATGTAATTATATAGGTGCAAGGGATCCGCAAAAATAATTCACAAAACAGGACAAATAAATGGACCACACCTCACCATGCAGTAATGCCGTAGGTACCGTGTCCCATCAATTTCCAGCATTTAATTGTATTTACAATAAAAAAAAATTCCTTCCGGTTAATTAAGAAAATAAATAAATTAAATTGCCTCTAATTATTTATTGGAAATGTGAAAAAAGTGTATTATCAATTTAAATATGTAACTTGGGAAAGTAAAATATAATTAATGAAATGGATAATTTAGATAGTTTACTAATTTTTTGCATTTAAATTATCAAAAGATCACCAATTTAATATTTTTTTTCAACTTGCTAGACGATCACTTGAAAAAGAACGTAAAAAATATGAGCTTAACAATACTACGGCAGATCAAAAAATTGATTCATTTCACACGGAGGAAATCTAGCCAGAACCAAAATTGAAAAGGGTTCCGATCATCGTACAAATTAAGATGGTCGGCTAAAAGATTAATCTTAGATTAAAGCCACATATATTTTATAAGTTATTATAGGGGAAATTTGGTAAAAGGGTGTAGATCTATCCGGCCGACTCCAAAAAATAATATATATATATATATATATATATATATATATGTGTGTGTGTGTGTGTATGTATCTATATTAGATTTTTCACTTATTATATTTATAAAAACTTATGTCTTTAATTATCTTTAAGACTTTTTTCACTTATTATATTTATAAAAAAAATGTCAAAACCAATTGGTGTGATCATAGTTCTTGAAGACATCTTTCTAATCGCTTTCAATATATTTTTTAAAGCTTATAATCATAGTTCTTGATTAAGTTTATCGTTGATATTTCTTTTGAATTTCTCATAAGCTTTTAGCATAAAAATAATATATTGATAGTTTACAATAATTATTATATGTTTAATTATTCAAAATATAATTTAAGTAATTATTCGATAACACTTGTGATTTTTTGAATTTATTGAACAACTTCTATATAAAGGTAAATTGTGTTCCCCGTTATTCCAATTCCTGGCACCACACCTAGATTCCACACAGATTTTTTTTATTTCAGTTCAAATCAGGTGCAATTATTTTAAGCCTTTTTCTGTGTAGAACTTGGTTTTTATTTTTGTTTTATTTTAGTAGATTTTTTTTTTTTTTACTATTCCCATGATCACCTATTGTTTGAGTATATCTTCCCAAAAATATCTCTGTGGTTATGAAAATTTTAAAAGAAACACAAAATAGAAGAACTTGTTCAACCTCATAAAGAAACAATATTTCAAAGGTGGAGATTCTTGTCATATTGATGGACAAGATGAATTTGCTTTATTGAAAATTTCGGTAGAAATTACTCACGAATATATAAACTCTCCAAATTTGAAATTGAAAAGAAACAATATTACAAACATGGAGATTCTTGTGATATTGATAGAGTAAATTTATTTGCTTAATTGAAAAGTTTAAGAGAAATTACTCAAGAATAAATAAACTTTCCAAATTTGATATTGACTTACGTAAAAACAATTCGATTGTTTTTAAATGCATATATTGCGTATAGAATTCCCTTAATAATACCTGTACTATTGCATTTGCTGAAAGAAAATTTTCAAAATTAAAATTAATGAAAAATTACTTGGGGACAACAATATCCCAAGGAAGGTTAAATGAGTTAGCTAATTTTTCTGTTGAAAATGATATTTTAGCCAAACTTGATTAAGATAGTCTAACAAATAGCTTCTTCATCTCAAAAAGTAAGGAAAATAATATTTAAATAATTTTTGTTTTATTTTAAAATAAAATTAATATTGGACTCCAATATAGCTCACCTCTGACCCCACAATCTTTGAGTCGGCCATGAATCTATGCACATAAATATGAGCTTTTTACCCTAAAAAGGGTACATGGAGTATGTGATCCTGAAATTGAATTATTAAATCATGATGGCAACTTATAATTTTGATATATTGTCTTTGCTTTTATTGAAAAATATATTAATTGAAGGTTGCCAGGTGCCATGAAAATGTTACACTATTTTTCAAAAAATTGAGGAATGTTAGTTACAAGTTTGAATATGTAAGTTCATTTTTGGGGATATATATATAAATCATGAGAAGTTTTCTTTTACATTGATTACTCTCATCAACTTAGTTAAAATCATTATTTTGTTTATAGAATAAAATACTCCTACACTGACTTTAAGTGTGACCAATATTAATTGCTCATAGGATATGAGCAAATTTCATACCGAAGGAACAGTTGTCAAATAACTTCACAAGGGGTTTAATAATGCTAATAAATAATAATAAAAAAATCCGAGTATTTGTTTAGTGTAAAGGTTCATCAATGGTGATTTAGATTATAGGATATGGGTAAAATTGTAAAAAAAAAATAATAAATGCAATTTTGATTTTATAAAATAACAATTAAAATAAAATAAGAAAAAATCTCTAAAACAATACTTATTATGAAATGGTTTGATATTGTATCACGTGTCCTTTAAGAGGTGTGGATTGTAGCATCCTAGTTGAGTGTGGGCGAGCATGTCTAGGCGAAAGTCAGTGCATAAGATGTAGTTGAGCTGTCACATTGGCAAGTTACCACACTGAACAACCTACTACAGTATCGAATGGGGCAACCACTCATCCTAAATTGCTTGGGTAAGAGATGAGGATATGCTAAGTAAGAACGTCAATCTACTAAATACAACACGTTTTAAAGCTGTACGGATGCTGAGTTGGTTGGAACTCTAAAGTAAGTATGCTTGTGCTGGGTCAATCCCAGGATGGGTGACCTCCTTGGAAAGTTTCCGCACTATATGTATAATTTTGTCCAAATTGGACAATATTGTACTATGTGGATTCACGAGTCCTTACAGGTGGTATCAGAGCCAATATTCTGCCGAAAGTGTGGGGTCGTGCAAGGATGCGTTTCCTTTAAAGAGGGTGGATTCTAGCACCCCACCTGTGCATGGGTAGGCATGTGTGGACAGACGTCGGCGAACGAGCCTGAGATGTTGTCGAGTTGTCATATTGGCAGGCTACTACGTTGGTCGAGATACCACAGTATCGAGGGGGAGCAACCACTCATACCGCATCACCTGGATGGATAGAGATGTGCTATATATGTAAGAATGTAAATCTACTAAAACACAACATATTTTAAAGTCGTGTCAGAGTTGAGTTGGTTGGAACTTAAAAGTTAAGCATGCTAGTGCTGAAGCAATCCTAGAATTGGTGACCTCCCTGAGAAATTTTAACATTGCACGTATAATTTTGCCAAAAGTAGGCAATATTGTATTATGTGGATTAATGGATCGTTACAAGAAAGAGTTGTCGAAAACAGTTGTGACTTGATTAGCCTTAGGAACATTTGGAGGTTGACCCAAAATGCCTTTACCCTTAAACTTCCATCTAGGTGGATATCCATAAAGCTTGTAACATTTATTTTTTAGTATGGTTATTACCATTAATAAGAACATTTCACAGATTTGGGTTTAGGATTATACAGAGCTGCCATTACCAAGATAGAAGAAACAGGATTCTGCATACTATGCATGTTAACACCAACACTTCTTTGCTTTTCTTCTTGTGTTAACATAGAATACATCTCATTTAAAGGAGGCATGGATTTCATTATTAAAATTTGTCCTCTAACAACTGCATAGGATTCATTCAAACCCATTAAGAAAATCATTTTAAAAATCCAAAAGAACACTTATTCCAAATTCCACATTACATCTAGGCATAGGACTTGGAAGACTTGTATCATTACATGTGTTCTCAAGTTGAGTGAAATAGTCAGAAATTGATTGTTGTCCCTGGGTAGAAGAATGTCAAGTTTGGTACAATTCATGAAGTCTAGGCTCCTAACTTTGAGAAAATCTTTCAAACAACTCATTCCACATTTTAGCAATAGTCTCTGAGTAAAGCATAGCTTCAGTCTCTGAAGGACAAGGCAAAGATCCTGTAACAAAACCTAATTTGTGAACCAATAATGATAGTTAGGGCCACTTAAAGGAGGATTAACCAATTCTGTACCAGTATTTTCATTATTTCCAATGAAATAACTGTTTCATTTCACCAAATGAATTAGCTACAAAGTTATATATACAGCTCACACTATTTACCACAACAGACCCTATAGAAATAACAAATATTTGCAATATGCCACTAAGATAGAAACATAACAAAAATAATACAAAAAATTCCAAAACACAATATTTAGTTAGGGTTTTGCCAAAAACATTTGCCATGCAATTCAACCCATTAGCAAAAAAATAATTTATGCCAATTTATTTTTTCTTGTAGTGTGTATACGGCTCCAAATGTCCACAATTTTTCAAAACTATTCTTTCTGGATATAAACTTTCATTAATTAATCATGTGAACTTAGTTACAGTCATATTTTTAATTCTATGAAATACATTAACATTGAATCTAAAGTCTGGTACTTTGTCCAAAAAGTGCTCATAGGATATTGGCACACCTCCTACCTAAAGACCACTTGTCAAATAACAGTAAGGATGGAGGTTATATACAGAGAGAGGGGGAGTATTTTTCTTCGTTTCTTCATTTAGGAATTGGAAAAAAAAAATTAATATTAATATATAAAAATCAGAATTAATAGTCTATTTCCTACTTGTTAAATAGAAAATGAAAATACATAGGAAAATCTTACATATATGTATATATAAAATATGCATTCTAACTGTAAAAGGGGTTGGATAAAAAAATAACAAGAAAATTGAGTATTTCTTCTTGGTTTTTCAAAGGCCATCAAGGTTGAATAAATTTTAGCATGAGCCAATAGTGTCAAACAATAATTGATCGCTATTGACTTAGACTTGAGTGTTTTTTATTATATCAATGTATCTTGTCGAATAGACTCGATTGATTTTTATTTCTGTGATGTATCTTATAAAACTAATTTATTACTTATTTTGTCATAAGAAAATTTTTATGTTGTTTAGAAGACACAATTAATTGAATTGAGTCGGGACGGATATTAACAATATTCGAACTGGACTCAATTCCAACCAACACTACCCGAGCTCCAGCTCGACTTGAGTTTAAACATATTTGTAGGCTTGATCTTGACTTGATTAAAAATACAAAAACTCGAAATTATGTCATGCCCCCGGATCTAGAGGAATCCGTATATATCAGTTTTAAAAAATAGTGTAATACTTTACAAGGTAAACTGCAACCAAAACTACCCATGATGTCTCGCTTCTCACAATACAATATTTATTATATCAAATACAATAGAAATCATATATTGTAAGGTACATGTTTTTATAAGAGTACGAGCCTTTGAATACAAAAATTTTACGTGAAAATAAAATTCACTTTCTTTTAAACTTTTACACATAATGTTACTATATCTGTCCACATACAACAGCTATTACCATGATAATGCGCCTTACGTTCCGCTGGGGAGCCACCTTATTTACTATTTCAACTAAAACATCTTAAGTCCCTAGAGCGCCGTCTCCATGAGATGTCAATTGTTGAACAAAAGATAGACGGATTGGTGGATGAGAAATATTCACCACGCTACTTATTGCTTGAAAACAACACATTACACATCGTACTTGACATCATACTGAAGTTCACCGAAAGCATATAATCGAAACACTTAAGTCACATGTTCACACAAACTCTTATCCCGAGTGTAATATTATGTTAGGAAACACATACACAACTTGAAACCGCATTTCCTCGAGACTTTATGCATAAAGGTTTTAGTGGTTGCCCCTACCTCCTCCACAACCTAAGTCTCTCATGAGATCCTAACAAAACTTTGAACGGGGATTGGTTTCCCTCCCCAAAATATTTTCACCAAAACCCACTTTCGCTTTGTCACAAAATTCACAGTGGCATGCACAGCTCAAATTTCACATCTATTTTCACAAAAATATCAGATTGTGTTTCCCAACAAATATTACCAAAATCACAATTTTGCCACAAAATTCAATTCCACATATTTCCGCAGAACACGGATGTGGAGCAATTTTGCTCCCCCTTCTATCTTCTTTTCATTTTTTCTCTCTTCTTATTTTATTTTGTTGATATTAGAGTAGAAGAAGAACTAGATTTAAAGTTCAAAAGCTGTATCAATTTCATTCCAAAGTTTGTACGTTATTTAATTTCTTGTTTAATTAAGTTGTTTAATTTTTAGCATCGTTATTGTTGTTTCAATTATCGCAAGTTTTTATTTTCATCTTTAATTTGCATGTTATTTAATTTTCTTATCAATTAAGTTGTTTAAATTTGTTTATCATTATTGTCTTTTTACTTATTGTAATGTTTAAATTTTCATGCTCTAAATTTTATGTTTTTATGTTTAAGTTCATTATGTTAGGGTAATTTTAATTTTGCCTGAAAATAAATTAGTGGAATCCCCTAACACCCTAATTGATGAGAATGATTTTTCTAAATTTTAAGCCAAAAAAATTGACTTAGAAAATCTAGAGTTTTTAAACTAGTAAAAAATAACTTATAAATCGCTTACGCGTAGTTATAAAGTTTGACACACTTCCCGTTGCACACTAGGTCTAGATAAATCAGATAAGAAACGTCCGTAATTTTTTAGACAAATTTAGCTGTAACTTATCATTTAGGAAAATTTTAATCCGACAAATTATTTTAGTCTAAAAGTCTAGGATTTTCGAATCTGTTTGAGGTAACTTAGAAATCGTCTAGGCAAAGTTATAGAGTCTAACATGCTCCCGATGACACACTAGATCGAAATAAACCAGATAATAAATACTCCATGATTTTTTAGACTAACTTAATCGGAAATCATCATTTAGGGTAATTAGAGGCTGAAACTAATCTATCAAATTCCCCGACATTGGTAATATTTTTATTGTTACTATTTTTATTTTTTATTTTTTTTACATTTTTTTCATTAAACCTCTCATGCATCAAGAATAACCAACGGGAAAGTAGGATTAGGATTAATTTAGTTAATTTAATAATTAAAAATGAATTCCAACGATAGGATAACGCAATTCGAATTTTCCGCTATATATTGGAATCCTTAAGAGATCGATATTTTGTGCTCTTACCAAGAAAATTATAACAGTACTTTAGTGCACTTACTAAGTAAAAATTTGCACGTTTAGGATTCAATAAATTTATCATAAAATTGAGTGATTTTTTTTTTACACTTTGTAATGGGTGTAGAAAATGCTGATGAATTTTTTGAATAAAACGTTGCTCTATATAACATTCATAAGTAACATTTAGTTTTAACAATCATTTTTTATTTTAAATCGTAAACACCAAGGAAAAATTATTAATTAATTAGTTAATTATCATGAAAAATGCAATTAGACACTTCTTATTATATGAGTAGTCTATAAAAAATTGCCGTTATATTCTAGTGCATGAAAAAGTATCAGATCGCTACAAATGTTGAAGAACAAGTCAAGAGATAAATAACAAAATAAATACGAAACTAAAATTTAAGTTATTTACAAACATTTAAATAATAAAAAAAAATATATCTCAATCCAATGCTGTTTTTTTGTCTTGTAACTCATTCTTCTATAAATCGAGTTCAGCTAACTCTTGTTTATCAAAAAGGGTAGATGTTCTATCGAATGAATTTCAGTTAATTTATACATAAACTAAAATTTGATAGAGAAAATAAAACGAAAAAGAGTTGTAGAAATTATTAAATGAGAGAAAAAAAATATTTTTTTATCTAATTTATGAATACTATCATAAGTTATGAAAAATACAAGCAATCAAATTTCAACCAGAAACAAAAAAGATAACATCTAATATATGAACAATCTGATAAAATATTTTGCTTCTATCCCTATTATGATTCTATGCCTTTAAAACTAAACATCAACACATGAATAAACATAAATTTATTAAACATTTGACATGACTGTAATAAATATTCCAATCATTATCTCAAATTAGGTCTTATTATCATATTTCTATGGCCGTACATCAAATCTCAATAACCCAAACCAATAATCTACGTCTGTCTAAATGAATAAGAGAAAAAAAAGAAGAAGAAACTAATCATCAATAAATTCCCAACGACCTCAAGTGAGCTTCGACTGACCTAGCCCTGGTGTCCCTGACCTCTAATTTCCGGGTTTGCTTAGCATTTTCATGCAAAACATATAAGAAAAATACGTCAAGCAGGCACGAGTCAGAATGAGCCAGAAATATCAAATAACAATATATGAGAAATGGCTGAGCATAATCAGTAAATAAAGTATCTCATAAATAATTGCATGTTAGCAAGTTAGTAAATGAGCTCAAACGAACATATATGAATAGCTGCCAATAAATATGGAAAACATTAATCATATGTCGATTATGTAAATAACTGTAGTTGGCAAAAATCAGCAAATGGACCCGACATCATATATCTTCATCACATGTATAAGAAAGATACAACTAAACCAATAACAAAATGATAGGATACTCGGCATCTCCCTTGCTATATTAGTATA
>MKEJ01033224.1:0-13927 GCA_001753735.1 Embelia ribes
TTTTTAGTGGATAATAATAATAATAATAATAATAATAATAGAAAATTAAAATATAACTAAAGAAAAGAAAAATGAAAAGGATCCTTCGCCTTCTAGGCCCCATAAGGAATATGTTTTGTTTCCTAGAAAAGTAATCGGGGTTTTGAGCACAATCAAGAATGTGTTTTACTTGCTCATTTTTATTTTTATTTTTTCTCGATCAAAACACAATGAAATGAACCCTTCGCCTATGGGGCTCATATATAGTATGAAAGACGTTTTATTATTTGGGTATTTTAAATAATTATTTGAATTGTTTAAACTTGAATATAAATTTTTTAAAATAAAAATTTTAATTCAAATTTCGAATAATTATACTTGAATTTTTGCATTTCCTAAAACCATTTGTAAACAGTTTGATTAAAAAGTCCAATAATTGATTCTACAAAAATCTTTATGGTCATGGTATCGTAAGTTGTCATCCTACTTGTATTGATTTGTGACTAATACTTTTCAAAATTCATTTTCCAAATGTTATTGTTGAAAATTAATTATAAAAATATAGTGTTTGATAAATTTTTCATACTTAAAAAGAGAATTCATCCACTTTATTTTCTCTATTTTCACTTTCAATATTACTCAAGGATCAAAATAATAATTATTCAAGGCTTTATAAAAAATTCATCATAGGCAAAAAAAGTGATTTAAATATAACTTCAGGCGCCACATGAAAACCACCTCCGCCAACTTGTTATGACTATCATGGGTAGTGTACCGCCAATTCTTATGATTATCATAACTAAGGTTGGTCATAAAATAATTTATTTAATTACATTAAATCAGAATTCTAATACTCTAATACCATCTATAATTTATCAAGCTCTTGATTTAAAGTTCTATTATACTGTTACGTTAGAGTTCGAAAAAGGTATAATGTAATACTTCTTAGTTTACTGTTTCATAATTTTTTTCCAAAAAAAGTGCTTCATGTACACGAATACTTTGCTTATTCAACATAATAATGTTTTATCTAATATCATCACTTGAATGATTTTGTGCTTATTTTGTTAATTATTTTTAAAATGCAGATCAAAAAGAACAAATACGAGGTACTTTTTTTTTCTCTTGTACTCAAATAGGATCATTTCAATTTTTTTCCCTTCCACGGATAATTTTTTATTTGATCTATTATCATGAATTATATGTGTCTTTTTATCTAAAGAATAGACTGCGATGAGATTATTATTTTTTTTTTGTGCATTTTTTCAGATTTTATTATTTTAATTGTACCATATTAGATATGCCCTTGTAGGAATTTAAAAGATATTTTGATAAATGATCCACTTAGAATAAATTCTTCATATAACCACAGTAAAAGAAAAAAAAAGAAAAACCATTCACGGCATTTTAGCTATATGTACATATACATGTATGTGTGTATCTTTTTATTTAGCATTATTTATTTATTTACTAATACCAGATAATAGAAAAATCTAACCATAAGAAAAGAAAAGAAAAAAACATAAATCAAGATATGCAAATCTAAAACAACCAAATCCTCTTTATTATTTGCTTTTCATATATGTATATGAAATCTCAGTAACAACAGGAGTAAACGTTAGAATACGATTGAGATCTTAATTTTGAAATTCTGTTAAGTTGGTAAGTTAATATGTTATTTTTCTTTTAAGAAAATTTACCTTGCATAGTTAATTAATCCAAAGGTTTTTTTAATTATACAGTGGTACCTAAAGTAATGCTAAATTCAAATATATGTCTTTTACTAAATTAATTTATTTATAGATTTATCATGGAAATACACGTTAAATATATTTCGGAACTAAAAGCGCTAAACATTTATGTGGTGCCTTGTGACTTATAATTCTTGGAAATAAAATATCATTCTCTTCATCTTCTATGGCCTTAAAAAGTATCGAAACAAAACTATACCATTTGTATATGCAAGGCTAACAAAATCATGGAACAAATTTATCGAACTAAATATGTACATATTAGTTGGGGGGAAAAAAGAATGATTGCCGTAGAGAAGGTTTAGTTTCCTCATTTTTTGTGCAAAATTTAAATTAAAAATATCACAGTATTATATGATAAATTAAATATTAATGGATGCTTGAACCATTTTTTGTAATTTTGCTAATAAGAGAGGTTTATTACAACATTTTCAGAAAGGACGTCTCCGATGAATTTGACATTCACATATGTATTATGAGTTAAGTAGTAAACTAATATTTATGTTATACGCGCTACGTGCAAGCATGTACTTGCAACTAGTAAATTTTAAAATTTATTTTGATAAATAGTTTATTATTTTATAAAATTATATTTTTTATTGTAAAAAGATAAAAATATATATTCATGATAAATTTTAAAAATATTATTAAGATTATTATGATAATTAATTAACAAAATAGTAAAAGTAACTTTTCAAAGTACATCTTAAAAAGGTAGAAGAGAATTGTTAAAATCAAATATTTTAGAGTTCATTCAATCTCTCAAGTTACAAATTTTAAGGAAAAAAGGGCAAAAGTAGGGAACAAAAAATAATCCAAAATTGGTCCTTAGCATGTGATTTCTAATTAGCTTCTCTCTTCTCTTAACAATTATTTTTAGTAAGAAATAGATAAAAATTAATAAGGTATCGTCCCCATCCACCAATGCAACGGAACAGGATCGAGGGTTTCAAGTCCCAAAAACAACATTTATGCCTTATTAAATAATAGATCAACACAGGAACAAATGACTTTTTATATAAAAATAAGCCTTGAGCATTGAGCAATAAATAAATAATAATAAGGTAAAACATGTATTAATCATTAGGGTAAATTACACTTTGCCCCCATGAGGTCTCTGACAATTTCAGATTATCCTTGGATCCCTCCCCCCATAACCTAAATTAGATTTTCTTATACAAGGATTGTATTATCTTCACTTAAAATGTAAATTTTATTAATTTAGAACTCGATGTTAGATAATATTAAAAAAATTAAATAGATTATATTTCTATACAATAATTTTTCTAACAAAATATTACAACAAAAAATATACAAAAAATAATATTTAAGGAATATCTTAATAAATTTTTGAGGTGTTTATTATAAATAATTTTATTTTTACATTGCCGTTGGAAACTTTGGATTAAATTGCAATGATCACCAAGCCTTACAGTGGTCATAGTATAATTTCATAAACCTCATGAAGGCAAAGTGTAATTTTCCCTAATCATTAATATCATGGTCATGGAATCGCCACATTATCACATAATCTAACCTAATGAGATCGGATTATAGTAACCTAATTTAATCAGATGAAATTATAACTAATCATTGATGTGAATTTGTAAGTATACATTATGTGGCGGGCAATGATTCGGAAATTATTTCAATAAAAGATTTAGAGGATTTTGGGTGGCACAGGTCTATAAATCCCTCCACAAACGTGAACTAATTTTGCACTTCTGTTTTTTCTTTGTTGAATTTTTAGCCCCACATAAATTAAAGTGGTCGATCACGTCGCATGTCATGTTAAGGGATCTGTTTATACTTTTGACCAAAACATTCAATCAACACTCTTATTCGAGTTGGGTGCATTAGGTGTATATCCAAACAAAATATATTATGTACACTTGTTTAGCAGATAAAAATAAAATCATCACAGGCGTCTTTCAAGGATGTTGCCTTTTAAATTCCAAAAATTAATTTAAATTCCAAAAAAATGGATGTTGCTTTTTGCTATATAATTTTTCTTTCTGGAAATTAATTATATTGCCGTTTGTGTCGTAACAGCCAAATGTTTTATTCTCAAATTTAATTTCCCTTGTTTCCATAAGAATTATTTGAAGATGGTAATTTGTAGCCCCATATGCATGAGGGGTCTTTTTTGTAACAATTTGTTCTTAAGTGGACCAAACCGAATATTGAATCATAAGTTAGCATGAGATACGTTCATTTAAAATTTATCCTAACTCCTCCCTCCATTAACACTAGATACATTTTCTTTTTTGATACTCCAAAAATTATTGTTTATTTTTTTTATTTTGGATATGTGTAATCATTGAGATTTATATAAAATAGCAATAGTACCTCTCATAATTATAGAGACAAGAATAAAAAAAATAAAAATAAATAAATAAGAGTACCTTTGATATTTTGTATGTGATTCAAAATTTATAAAGAAATTTTATGAATTTGCATAAAATTTTGTGCCAATTTGATCGTGCCAATTATTTATGAATCGAAGGAATATATATTTTTTATTACTAATGAACTAGTAGAATTTTTGTAATTCCAACATCTGGCTTTTAATCTATTTCAATAATTGGTCCTAAATATCCATGATAGTGAAAAGCCGAGGTTTATAAGGGGCCCATTGTGCAACATTTCATTCTCTGTGTCGCTATTGTTATTTCAACTTCAGCCTTTTGGTGCAATTGACTTTTCTACTTTGTTGAAAATAAACATTTTCCACTACAATAATTGATCTGTTATAAATATCACCACAGTTATAAATTTGTGTACGTAAGTTCTATATATTTTCATCATTTGGTAAAGAGAGGCTCAGACACGCAAAAAGAAATAAACAAAAGTGAAAAATAAGTGAGGAAATTGTGTCATTTTGATTCATATTATAATATTTATTTTATATATTATTTCATTCTATAATTCTTCATTTATATAAATAAAAGCACACACCCGTATTAATCTTCTGGACTAACCCCAAATTAAATTTATTTTAATTTGAGACTCAACCACGTAATTCTCGTGTTCCAGTATTTTTTATTTTACTTTTTTGTAAATTATTTTATTTGTTTTCTAGCAACTTCATAACACGTTACCAATACGAGTCTCTACCGAAAAAAAATATATTAAACTCCGCATAAAATTTTAAACATTTATCAAAATTTATTTATATCTTGAATTTCTTGGAAAGCTTATATATATGTTGAAGTAATAATTGCTTTTGAAAGAAAAACCCACGATGGGTGAGAATTAGATATCAAGAAAAAAAAGAAAAGGGTCGAAGGCTCCATATGAATTGATGTTTGATTTAATAACAATTATATGTTACAGGCAAGGTTGTCAAAACGTGTATCAGGTACGTATCGTTTTATATTATTCTGTGTCTCGTTTTGTTTTGGCTTGTTTACATTCAATTGTCTTAAGCATAATTATTTTTTAATATCATTTAGAGATACATAACTATAGCATAAAAATACAAAATAGATACATAACTTTTAATATAAAAATACAAATATCTTTTAGAGATACATAAATAAGCATAAAAATACAAAATAGATACATAACTTTTAATATAAATATAAAAATACAAAATTTAGCGTTAGCTTACAAATATTAATTATATCAACTATTGTAAAACATTACACATTGGGTATTTTTTTTCTTACATTTCAATTTTTACAATTTAAATATTAAACAATAAAAACAAATAATATTAGTACAACTTAAATTATTAAAAGACCAAAAACATTATATCAAGTGGCTTTGTCTGTCTTATGCATGTTATGTCACACCCCTGAGACCTGAGGGCCCCAGGTACGTGATGTTTACTAAAATATCATACAATTTCAACACGAGGCTGTAACCAAAACTACCCACATGTGTTGACTTTATGCCATGTGTAATAATATATGTGTGTGTGTAGTTCATATAAAATAAATATTCATTACAAGCATAGAGTTAACTTTTAAAATATAGCGCCTTGTCACATTGGAAATGTTTAAAGAAGTTGGCCCGATAGGTTACAAAACATATGATCACGTATCTTATTTACACTATTATCGTAATCAAACATATGTCTTAGGCTCCGAGGGGAAGCTACCACCATCTAATGTCTCCATATGCGTTCTTAACACCTTTATATACTTACTTGTGATTTGCTAGTTGATAAACAAAAGGCAAATTGGATTAGTTTGACGAGCAATATTCAAAACGAAAACTAATTCATGAAAACACTTCACTAACCACATACCCAACACATCATCAAATTCCATAGGCAACATATTCTCACAACTTCCACAAGCCTACAAGCACAAATGTAGTTTCCGGATGAATTACATGTTAGGGAAACACTCAAACTTGAAAAACACTTCACTCGAGACTTTATGCATAAAGATTTAAGTAGATAC
Organism: Embelia ribes; assembly: GCA_001753735.1. NCBI lineage: Eukaryota > Viridiplantae > Streptophyta > Magnoliopsida > Ericales > Primulaceae > Embelia > Embelia ribes. Next base: position 6,143 of record MKEJ01033224.1, read on the forward strand.
CCTTTCACATCTAGAGCCATGCATGTGACCCAACCGAAATCTTAAACACGCTAGGGGATTTCATCATCCACAAATTGCTCAACGACCTTTCAAAGTCTCAAAAGTTCCCAAATGCCTATCTAGGCCCATATTTTGAATTTCACCGGACGCAGATTATAGTCACAGTATGTTTCCCCAGTAAGATATTACAAATGTACACAAACACATCACATATGCTTCTCAATCATATTTTTCGCATATTCATCTCAAATCACATATTTCACAAATTCGTCTAAGATTTCATATAGGTCACACATAATTTATTCTTAACATATTATCCGCAATCAGGGGACATTCCTCACACATAATTAGCAAATAAAGCACACAAATGAATGCAATACTTATTGTAGGGCTTACTACCCGTAACTAACCCGTATCTGATCTAATATCACAACTTTCAAGTTTTGTTTTCTTTCACAAGTTACACCGAGTCGAAAGGGCGTCGTCAAATTCCTTATTTACTTGAGCTTGAGGTTGTCTTATCACTAAAATAGTACATGTATAACTCAGTTTATATGTTGTCTACCTATATCAGTCAACTGATTTCATATATCAGTCTACTGTTTACTCAAATCAGTCACTTAGCAGCTCCCAATTATATCAATAAACCGGTTGGACATATCAGTCGACTGATATTTCATGCTTCAATAAAATCCTGTTGTTTAATTCGAAAACTGATTTCAAATAGTTTATAAAACGAATTCAAAGGTTGCCAGAGATCCCCTATTAGGTTCACACGGTCATTGAGCTTGAAACAAAAGATCGGGGATGATTTAAACCCATTTCTCTTCCCGAAAAGTCAATAATACATTGTAAATAAACTCGCTCTCAAATTCAAACACTTATTCATTAAAATTTAGATAGCATGGCCGAGAGGTGAGAGAGAAACTTACATCACACGGAGCAAAAACGCGTTGGAACGCGCTCACGAGCCTTATGTTTCTTTCTTTCTTCTTCTTTATCTCTTTCTCTTTCTCTCTTTTGAAAGCTTTTGAACAAACATGGTGTGTATGTATATATATATTTCATCACATCTAACTTTTCCAAGAAGTTTCATCACCAACCTAAATCAGTTGATTGTTTTGATATATCAATCGACTGATTCTCCCCTCGACTGATTCCTCATATATGTCGACTGTTAGAGCACATGTACAAAATTTTAAGGTGTTACAACTCTCCACCCCTTAAAAAATTCCGTCCTCTAAATTTAAATGTTCCACAATTAAGGAACCTTAGTTATTGAAATAGTTTTGGATACTTCATTTTCATCTTAGTTTCACGCTCCCACATCATCTCTTCCACATTTCCACGGTTTCACAAAACTTTTACCAACGGAATCGCTCATCCTCTTAATGTCTTCTCTTCTCGATCTAAGATGCTGACTAGCCGCACTTCAAATGATACATTTGGTTCCATCGTCAAGTCAGAGAAGTTAATAATTTGTGCCAGATTTGGAATGTACTTCCTCAACATTAAGACATGAAACACAAAGTGAATACTCACGAATTGTGAAGGTAAGGCCACCGGTAGGCCATTGCCCCTTCACATTTGAGGAACTAAAAAGGTCTGTTATATCGAGGTGACAACTCTCATAGTATCTCTTCTCTCATGGATGTAAGTACAAATAGACATTTAGATGTTTAAATTCTCTACTGCTACCAATACTCAAAACTTCGGGATTCTCTTTTACCTTCCTCAGTAGCTTCTTACACTGTTCGTCCTCTCGTTGGGCTGCTATTACTCTTTTATGAAGAGTAGGTTGTAACCACAAAGAGCATTAGGTAGCACATCCTTCAAGTTCGACTATCTTTAATCCAAAATCTCCTAGCATCCATAACACCTCCCATTCATTGACTTCAAGATAAACCAACGTACATTGTGTCTTTCGGCTCAACATGTTTGCTACAACATTCGCTTTTCCTGGGTGATAATGTAGACCAAGGTCATATTTGTCCAAATACTCCATCCAGCGTCATTGATGTAGGTTCAAATCATATTGTGTGAAGATATATTTTAAGCTTTTGTGGTCATAGTAGACCTCAAATCACTCGCCGTATAAATTATATCGCTAGATATTCAGGGCAAAGACTACTGCTGCAAACTCTAAGTCGTGAGTGGGGTAGTTCTTCTTGTTATTCTTTAGTTTTCGGGATGCGTAAGTGACAAATCTTTCCATTGGCATCAACACACTTCTTAATCCCTCTCGGAACATGTTACAGTACACCATATATCCCTTACCACATTCAAGGATAATGAGGATGAGGGCTTCTGTTAGACACTTATTCAATTATTTAAAAGATTATTCACATCTCTCATTCCATTCAAACCTAAATCCCTTTCGTGTAAGATGAGTCAGTGGGGCTGCTAAGAGAGGGACACAAAGCGGCAATAGTAGCCAACCAAGCCCAGAAAACTACGTATCTCAAATACATTATTCGGTCTTTCTTATGCAGACACCGCATTGATTTTGTCTTTATCTATGGACATTCCTTCAACAGATACTATTTGTCCCAGAAACTTTACTCTAGATTACTTAAACTCACATTTCGAGAGTTTACCATACAGTTGATGTTCTCGTAAAGTTGATAGCACTATTCATAAGTGCTCTTGGGTTCTTCTTATGAGGGCAAATAAATGAGGATATTGTCAATAAATACTATAAAAAACTCATTGAGGTAAGCACGAAAGACTCTATTCATCAGGTCCATAAAGGCTGCTAGGGTGTTGGTCAGTCCAAAAGCTATTACCACAATGGGTCAAGCAAATCATCAATTCTAGGAAGTGGGTACTTATTCTTAATGGTCACTTGATTCAACTTCCAATATTTGACATATAGGTGCATGGTTTCATTCTTCTTTTGAACAAAAAGGGCTTAAGCGCCTCAGGGTGACGCCCTAAATCGAATGAATTCTTTCTTCTCTAAGTATGTTAGTTGGATCTCCAGCTCTACCAGTTCTGCAAAAGCCATACAATACAGAGAGACTATCAGGAAGCACAGATCATCAGGAAGCAATTCTTAGAACAAGATTTTTGGTGAATTCGATTTCACTTGGGGGTGGAAGTCCACACAGATCATCAGGAAGCACATCAAGAAATTCAGATACTATAGGAGGTAATGAGGTGCTCAAAGAAATGTTGTCAGATAAGGAAAGACTAGCAAGCAAACTACTGAGGTTACTTTTCGTTCGTTGCCCTAGAAATTTTAGTGATCCACATTCCCCTGTGAAAAGGACGTATACACCCGAAGGAGTCAATAAAGTTATACACCTTCGATCAAAATCGATGATGGCCTTGGTAGCACACTAACCAGTCTATTCCCAAAATAACATCAAAGTCTTTCATATCTTACACTACTAGGTCACATGGGAAGACGTATCCTCCAACTTCAATCTCACAGTCATGACAACAAAAACAATGTATCACACTTATACTACGCGGGGTATCTACTGACATGCGGGTATGCAATTGGTCTAGTATTAGACCCAAAGATTTTACAAATCGAGCAAAAATAAAAGATCTGGATACACTCATATCAAAAATAACGATAGCCCAACAAGATAAGAAAGGTAAAATATCTCGGATCTCCGATGGTTCTCCGGGTTTTGGAATTGTTTGGGTTACTGTATAGATACAGTTTTAGTAGAGCGGTTGAGTGGAAGCCACAACCGAATGACTTCTTCCTTGAAAACCTCCCAGAGTGCCTATTGTTGGTTTGGGTATGAGATGTAAGTGATGGAGTTGTAGAAGGTGATAGTTGTGACAACGACAACGTACTCGTGGGTACACTTAGGTTCTGATTTGGTTCATTTAGACAATCATAATGTATGCCCCCAGTTATGAAATATTCGATAGTGGATTTGAGGGCATGATTTAATCCTATAATTCAAATCCCCACACTTATAACATCCTCCCGATCTGGATGTGCCTTCAGAAATTGAGGTTGTGCACCTCAGAGTGTGTTGCTATATGCCCTAAGCATAGGCATCTCTAGGCCTTTTATAATCACTATTGCTTTGATTAGATCCTCCTCGTGATTGACTTATTTTACCCCTGTGGTCTTGTCTATTCACCTTGCCACGACATCCTTCTCTTTTGCCCTCGCTGGCCTCACTTAATTCATCTCTTCCTTGTCCGATATTCTTGGACGTATGATTTTCATGTAAATGCCTAAAGTTGTTTCCAGCTACTTCTGCACGTCTTGTTGCTTCCAATATCTCATCGTAACTATTATAATGATTTGAGCCAAGGATAACTAAATTTCAGGGCATAGCCCTAATTCAAACCTCATAACTCGTAGTTTCTTGGTTGAAACCATCTCTGGGGCAAATTGAGAATTTGTTTCAAATTTCTGAGTATACTGGTCCACAGTCTATTGTCCTTGTATAAGTTCCATAAATTCCATTCTTTTTTCGTCCCCTCGAATGTCAAGAAAATACTTCTCCAAAAATATCTCTTTGAATCCATTCTAAGTCAAATTTCACAAATCAAGAGTAATAGCTTGTCTACCACTCGTCAGATTCGTCCTTTAGATAGAATGGAGCCTTCGGATAGAATGGAGCCGTAGTAACCTTTACCAAGTATTTTTTTATTCCCAGAGTCCTATAACGCTTCTCTATCTTTCCTAGCCATCGGCATACCTCCATGGAATCTGCATCTCCACAAAAAATAGGCGCATACATAAGCCCCAAGTTTCAGTGTGTTCGTTCTATTAAAGCTTGACTATTGCCACTACTATTCCCAACTCAGGGCAGCATTGTTTCCATAATGGTTCTGGCTATTTGTTGCATAGCATTTTGTAATAGTTTGGACAAACCTCCAACGTTGAAGTTTAGTGGGACTAAATTAAGGTCTCTATCATACTGAGCCACAGTAGGGACTCGTACCCTAGTTTGAGGCAGATAATTCTCCCTGCCTATCATTTCATCTTCAGAATGCCTAATCCTACCAACTAAGTTGGAGGAGGGCTCGTTCACTGTTGGAGCATGCCGTCTCGGCCTACTCATAATGGTTCTATTACTAAAATGTATTTTTAGAGGTGTCTCTTCCACACAAGATCCTTCTACTTCATCTAATTGCTCCATTATCTACATTCAAATAGGGGGAAACTTCAAATGTCTAACAACAATTCTCCTTTAAAATATCATACTCAGATCTTAACACCGGTACTTACTTCACACATTCATAGTGAAAGTGGCCCGATTAATTACAAAACATGTAGTTTCATAACTAGTACCAAAATTACACAAATATATTATGCTCCATGGGGGAGCTGTCAATGCCAAATCTCCTTCATACCTCTACACGGCCACCTCCTTCTACTCTTGATATGCCAGTTGATAAACAAAAGGCAGACGAAATTAGTTGACGAGCAATATTCAAAATGATAATTAATGAATGAAAAAACTTCACCGACCACATATCCAACACATTAAAGAGTTTTATTGCCAATGCAACTTCCACAAACATATAAGCACATACACAGTTGATTTCAAGAACAATAAGTTGTTGGTAAATATAATAACTCAGGAACACAGTACCCCAGGACTTCTAATAACTCGAGAACATAGTACCCCGAGAAAAATCGAAAACATAATACCTTGAGACTTTATGCATAAAGATTTAGGTAAGTGCCCTTCCATATCCTGAGCCACTTCTGTGACCCGATCGAAATCTCACGCACACATGCTAGAGGATCTATCCCGGGCCCCCCCTTATGGGCACTATAATCCTTGAGTTTCATCATTATCAAATTTTTAAAAGGTTTCAAGGCTCGAATTGCGTATGTCAGGGGACACGGATTATAGTCTCACCCCATAATTCCTCAATATAATACCACAAATGCATATACAAATGCATACAAATACATCACACATATTTGCCAATCATATCTTTCTTTCACTTATTGTATTCATATTGCATCCTCCACATACCTTTGTCAATCCACATCTTTTTCATATCTTTCTGAATTCACATCTTTCATATATTACTCTCAAATTGTATCTTTCACACAGGGCATACAATATTTCCCATAACCAAGGAAAATATGCATTACATACTTAGCAAACAAGGCATATAATTGCATGCAAAACTTATCGTATGGCCTACTGCCGTAACTAACCCGTACCATTATGGCTTCACAACTTTCAAGCTTTAGTCTTAATCTCTTTCACAAAGTATGCCAAGTCAATAAGGTGTCGTCAGGTCCTTCAAAACTTATCATATGGCTATTGCCCGTAACTAACACATACCGGTTATAACAGTACAATTTTCAAGCTTTATTCTTATCTGTTTCACAAAGAATGCCAAGTCAATAAGTCGTCGTCAGGTTCTTCAATCACTTGAGCTCGAGGTTGTCTTATCACTAAAATAGCACGCATAAAACTTAGTTTCTTCTTAGGTTAGGGCAAATCAATCGACTTATTCTTTACATCAGTCGATTGACTGGATCAGTTGACTGTTTACTCATATCAGTAGACTGATTCAGTCGGAACTCAAGATAGTTCAAGTTTTCTTCTACAAATCCAATCGTTGATTACTTATAAGGCTAGCATAAATGTTTCTAGAGGTTCTCAGCTATACTAGCATCACTTTAATACTTAAAATAAGAGTTGAGATCGGGTTATGCCCACTTTTTCTTTCCAAAAAGTAAAAAATATATCGTAATGAAACTTGTTCTCAAGTTAAAACACCTATTCATCAAAATTTTGAAAGCGAAGTCGAGAGACGAGATAGATACTTACATTACGTGAGGCAAAATTGTGATAGCACACACTCACAAGCCGCACTTCTTCTCTTTGTTCTTCTCATTCTTCTTCCTTTCTTCTTCTTCTTCTCTCTCTCTCTTCTTCTTTCTCTCTTTTCTGGATGTTTCTAAGCTTATACACCAAGAATTGTGTGTATATATATGTATGTATATGTAGAAAAGCACGCGTAGCTTTTCCAAGATGTTTCATCCCCGACTTACATCAGTAGACTATTTTTGAAATCAATCGATTGACTCCTCATATATGTCGACAGTTAGAGCACATGTACAAAATTTTAAGGTGTTACAGAATGATTGTTATTTTGTTAAGGAGAAACTTTAGTTGGGTCTCATTGATCCTTTATACATGCTTACCAAGTACCAGATTGTTGATATTTTCACCAAGCCCTTTAGACATAATTTTTACCTATTTCTCTCTCATAAATTGGGTATTTCGGATTTTGATGATCTCACTTGGGGATGTGCAAACTATTTATATTTAGCCTTTGGTTCTCGTTACACACACACATATATATATATATTATTTTCTTGTAAACAGATTCACATTGAACGGAAATTATTCTCTCTAAAATTTGATAGGAACCACCATAATTGTTTAACACAACAAATTTAACGGTACCACATCGATATGTAACTGGGAAAAATACTCATTTGTAAACCAAACTATAAGGTTAAATCCGATCGATACACCAACTAAAAAATTAGTTCAATTGATACTCTAATATTTCAAAAAGTTGCAAAGTTTTCACTTCCGTCACGGACTCCGTTGGCATATGGGCTAGTTTGGGATTTTCAAAAAATATTTTCCTTTAGTACTTTTATTTGGCCCATCTAGTTTTAATTATTTCACATTTAATCCCATATTTGAAAAATAACATATATATTTAATTAATATAAATTCTATTTGACCTCTCTAATTTCAAGTGCTACACTTATGGTTCATATATTTAAATAATATGTATATAATTAAGATAAGTTATATT
>MKEJ01033234.1:0-13816 GCA_001753735.1 Embelia ribes
ATATATATATATACATATAAACCTGCCATGGAAAATAAATAGATATTGTTAAAGGTATCTATGTTCACCTCACATATTACGTATGAGAAACAACAGTTCTATATACGATAATAACTTTATAAAAAATAACGACATTTTAAACGTGTCGATATACATACAGATACTCAAATTTATATTATCATTTTGAATCTACGCCTACATAAGAGTTATTGGAATGTTTCTTCTGTGAATCCCGAAATGCCTAGTTTATAATTCCCGAAACACCCATTCTTGCGCTACTGAAACAATCAAGCTCCATCACTCGAATGACCATGCTCCTATACATGACAATAATCTACAATACCTAAGGAATGCATTTTAAAATTTTATTTCAACATGCACTATTGGCCCAAAAAATGAGGAAATATTACCGAAACAACGAGATGATAACAATTATACCAATGCGTAGCCATTTGATAGTGAGTAAGAAATATATTTATCTCGAAGCCAACCGACACCCGAAACGATATGATATCAACCCAAAATTTCCGAAGAAAATTCATTGCTTTTGCCTCCAATTTGATTTAGCTACGAGCTTTGGATCGTAGTTAACCTACAAAAGAAAACAAACCCTTTAGGATAAGGAACAAGAATATCAAAATTTTTCAACGTATCTTAATCGCATGCAAAACGAGGAAAAACAAACAAGAAAAATAAGTGAGAAAACTTATATCAAAATGTCCCTCTCATGATATGGGTTCCGAATATCTAGGTCTCAAGTCCGGATGCTAACCGAGGTGGTCGGGATGAGATCGAAACTCCTCTCCCTCTCTCTTTCCAGTTATAACAGGGGGGGATGGTTGACTTTTAGGCTTAAAACTGGCTTCTAGCAAATGTTGTTTCCTGACATATTCATCGGATGTCTTCCGCTATACGAATGTTTTACAGGTAGCTGGATCGCCACCGGATAGAGGCCCATTGGCCTTTGAAACTTGCTGCTCAGTTTGTGCAATTTCTGAATCCTTTGGACCCCATTTTAACCCCTCTATACTTCGAATTAAATTTTTGTCAAATCATGATAGTTGTAGATAAATAAAATAGCTTTTCAAAATATATCATAGGTTCCAATCGGATTTATAATTTGTAGGATATTGTCAAAATAGCATACTACTTTCACGATTACAACTTAACACTAACCGCATTCAATCCTTTCCAAAGGCCAAACTCCAATCGCGAAATATCACCCACCACTTCCAAATGCTAATACTTGATACATACAATAGAGGGAAAATATTATACTCGTATAATATTATTTAATAATGTAAAAAATTTACCTGTAAATTTTGGAATATTACAGGGTAAGAGGCAGAATGATCATTCAAGGCGAAAAGGAGAAAATAACTAAAACTCTATGAGAAATTCGAAAGGATATTGGAAATTTGGACAAGAAATGTTGTGCCCCGAATCCCCATAAACTCGGGGATACAATAAAAAAAAAAGAAAAAGAAAGAAAAGAGGAAAACGAAAGAAAATATTGAATAACAATAACAAAAGATAACGAAATATTATTGAAATATAAAGCCACAACCCAACTCGATACTTCCACAACTTCCAACTTCGCATTCATAATCTACAACAATCTAGATTTATATATATTTATAAATATGTACAACAACTACAACAAAGTAAACTTTAGAAGATTATAATAATATTGTCAAGCTACATGCATATCCCAAAAGAAAATATAAATATATACATATGACCATGCCTCGAATACAAAATACATAACCAAGTTGAGGCTACAACCATGTATAACTACATAATATATATCCGGCAACAAAGCCAGGAAAATCAAGGATACCACATACTCGCCTCCACACCTATCAAATGAATAAGAACAAGGAAGATACATATAAAGAAATATGGGTTAGATTATCAACAATACGATAAAAGTGAGTCTATAATGTACTCAATATGTATGCACATGTGAATGAACATATTTAACATTTAACAATGAATTTTAAAGTAAGACATATTCTCAACTTGAGAAGAAGTAACAAATCCACGAATGCCACGAATATACTACATACACAACAACAATACTCGAATTACGAATCACATATCCCGCATCTCGACTATGCATCCTACCAACGCACAATGCCTACGACTCAAAAGTAAAGTGGGAATAGTATCCCTATGCATTTTATAAAAAGTGGGCCACTCGATGCCCATCCTACAATCGGTACGCTCTCGGACGACGTGAAATCATAGGCTCAACTCTTATGTGCTACTAATACACTGAGCTGTCAAATCGCTCCTAGTGCAGGTTTTGCAGCTCTCACGGTAAGGTTCCAGGCCTCCTTAATTTTTACTCTTCAAAGTTTGTAAAAGTCAATACTTAGTCCCGAAAAGAAAGTAAAAGACTTAAAGTCTAATCATGCATATATATTTTTTAAATCACGAATTACATGTTTTTATATCATGAGTTCATATGCCATGAATACGATTGTACCACGAATATAAACGTGCTACAAGAAGTACATTTTATGCCACAAAATAAAGTAATACATGAAGAATACAACATTTCATACATGAAGCTCAAACAAGAAAGTTACAATATGTCACACATGTTGATATACAAATATAAACTCAAATTTATATTATTGATCATAATATACCCGTACCTCGCAAGCTCCCGAAATCGATATCGAAAGATCACCCAAACTCTAACCTAAAAACCCCTCTTTTTAGCATCTTGAAACAATCTAGCTAATCTGTATATAGAAATGATCTATGAGACGTAAGGAATATGTTCATCAAATTTATTTCAATGAACACGAAAGGCACGAAAAATGAGGAAACACAAACGAGAACAAGAAGAGACAAGACTTACATCAAAATATAGGCCTCGCAATAGAAATTCCAAATATCTAATTTTTAAGTATGAAAGATCAACGAATGAAAATTGATCGTAAGAAAATATATTGAAGCTTAAAAGTCACCACTACTCTATCTCTCTCTCTCTCTTAATTTTCGGACAAGGAGAAGTAAAATTCCTTTTGCTCTCAAAAGGCCTGAGAAAGGGCAAAAAGTAGTGGGGCCCAAACTAGGCTATCCGACGGCCTGTCCGTCGACGGACTGTTGGACACCAGTCGGGCTCCCGTCAGACTAGATTTTTGGCTCAAAAAACTTCCATGGACGAAGGTCCAACCCTCTATCCGTCGATACTGCTACCTGTCTGGTAGGTGTCGGACAACTCATTTCACAAACTTTAAACATATTTCACTAAGGCACAACAACAATAACACAAAACTCACAAATACTCTTTACGACTGCGAACTTACACCACAACAATGAATCTACAAATGCAATAAATAATATATTATAACTTATAATAATATTATTTATTTACACAAAACATTTATACGAATTTATAGGATGTTACAAGAAGCACACTTCAAATCAGCATGTCCTTCATTAAAAGCGGGTACATTGACAAATTTTGTGGATGAAGATATTAGAAATGCTCTTGCTATCATGGACGGTTTGGTCAAGGCCTTGAATTATTGGATCTTAAATATAGGGTGGTCTTACTATATATGTTCAAATAAAGCATATTTTCACCAATACAAGGTGGTCAATAGGTATTCAGTTCTCATGGGCGATGACACAGTGTGTGGCACTTGTGGATATTGGAATAGTGAATCTAAAGACATGTGAGGGTCCGAAAGAACTAAGTAAGGTGAGGCACATCCCAAGCCTTAGAAAGACATTATTCTTGATCCCGAGTGACCTGGTATGTGAGTCTACATGAAGCACATTACATAACTATAGAAGGAAATTTAACTATTTACATGCTTTTCATATAAAAATGGTTTTAGAAAAACACTTCAAGCTTTGTTCAAGAAAACACAACTACAAGGAATTGTCTTACGAACTCATATACCTACATGTGTATACTGAAAACTTACATAACTCATTCTTCATTAACAAACTTAGAAAGGTAAATTCAGTGGTTGATCAGGACAAGACTCTTCATCTTCATAACCACAAGTTGTTCACTAGCTACTCTTTCTCCTACATTTGCCAACTTCTTGCTACTGTGCGATGACGGTAGGCTGAATATCGAGTCCCTTTATCTGATAGGTTTCTAAACAAAGAAATATAGTTGACGATTAGGATATTTCCTTATCATACGTCATTACTCCAAATCCACATACTAATCACACTTAGACATAATGGGCCCAGAATTACATGTTGGGAAAAACACTTAACACCAACCCTGGAACACGTAACCCAATACTTTACGCATAAAAATTTTCAAAAGGAATGTTCTTTCACACCTGAAATCTCACAAGAGACTTAAGCGGTACTTAAATCAGGGTCTATCCCCCATGCTAATACAATGTGCCGTGTGTACCAAAATTTTAGATTTAAAATATTTTCACAAAAATACTATATTCTCAAAAATGCCATCTCATATTTTCCCAACCTATATTCTTTGATGACACAACTCCAAAAGTACTTATGTCATATTCTTATACTTCATTTATGTTTGCACGTTACGCCTTAAGGTATTTTGGATTATCCGTCAGATTTGTTACTTCGTAATTTTGTACAATTAACGATATGTCATTACTTGTGTTGATTTAGTCACTTGTTTTAGTTTGCCATATATTACTCTTCACTCATACGTTAGGATTTTATCGCATTCATATGTATGCAATGCAATGCATAGTATTTACTATATTTTACCTACATATATTTAATTCTGCATATTGCCATACTTATTTACTAATATTATCATGATTTATATTCATTAGTTTCATGATGCTCTCATCACTTAGTCACTGAGGTCATGTTAGGGTGCATCGGTCTATGTTTCATAGTAGGTTTCGTCAATTGGTGATAATTGTTTCTAGGTATTGTAGAACTTCCACCTCATACTTTAAGATCATTATTCACTCAAGTGTAACCATCATCTTCATCTAACTCCTTGCTGCTTCCATTTTCGGTGCGTCTCATAGTTCTTCGTCGATCAGATCACTAAACTCGGTTGACATTATGAATTGTCATTAGAGCTCCACTCGTAATCATTTGCTAGTTAGCCTTGTTCTGCATGACTTATCTACTCACGTCGATATATCATCACCTATTCAGGAGAGCCATCGTTTAAGTCTCCACATATAATTGTTCGTATGTTATATTCGTCTTACTTTTCATCATCTTATTTTATGTCCAAAGAAAAGGCTCATCTAGATTCGATATTTCTCTTAGTTTCCCACGTTTCTAAATGTTCGTGAAGGCTAAGCTGTTCATTATTCTATAAGCCATTCTTTACTAAAGTTCATGAGATTATTCACATCTCGCCTAAACTTAATAGTGTCACAGGTCGAGAAAGGTCAAAGCACTTATAATAACTTGCGACATCATAAGCTTAGACCGTAATTAACTTATTCCAAAAGGTAGTCCTGCAATAACATAACAATTCTTCTTACTTTATTTCAAAATGTTTATCATGATTCGCATGCTTATAGCATCATCGTCCGTCGCCATGCTTCTCGATATTTTACTTTTATTAAAAATTATTTTAAATAATTGGAAATCTAAAAAGGCACTAAATTTATTAAGGAAATAGCCTAACTGTACCTGTAACACTTTTGAAGAGTTGTCAAAAAACCACTATTAATGTATATAGAATCACCATGGTCACAGGATCTTGAGTTTTCCTAGTGTCAAAAGATTGTTAAAGGTTTATCACTAACATTTATACACGTACATGTCATTATCTCAACCTGTTAGTAAGAATCAGTTGATTGATAAACTTCAACAGTTGCCTGATTTACTTTGTTTAAGGAAAAAACTTATGTTTTTGCAAGGTGTTTCGAGGATGTTACTTGAATTGCTAAAAAAGTTACCGAAAAGCCAAGTTTGTTGACATACATGGTTGGTACTCCAAAGATTTCCACCAAGCTTCCCAAATGCAAAAGTTTTAATATTTTAATCGTCTATGTCACCACGAAATGACATTAGAGGTAGTTGAGCTCATATTTGGGGCTGGTATAGTAGCACCTTTAGTCTATCATCAAATTTTTGTGGTAAATTTGAGTTTAAAACTAGAAGTTAGGTAGATGCAAGCCATTTTCTCTGTTGTCCGGTGGAATCAGTCAACTAATAGCACTAAACAATCGACTAATTCATCTTGCACAGACTTAAAGCTTGAGTTTGTAAGGTTAACAACGGTGGTATTACCTCAATTACTGTTTATAGGCTCAGCATAGTTCTATAAGAGCACATGCAAAGTTATTTTTCATCCAACATGTTGAGATTCAAAAGTTTTCTCCTGAGAGTTCATTTTGATAATGCGTATCCTATACCGAGAGTCTAGAATTTTTCATTCCTTTGCATTATATGCGGGTTGAACATGGCAATTTCAAAGGGACAGAGATAGTCTTACCTCAAAAAAGATGATTTGGCCCGAAAAACATATGTATATTGGTTTATAGAAGCTCATATGGCTCGGCTTAGTTTCGTATTTGCAAGAGTTTAGTCATGTTTTCCTTTTTTCTCCTACTCTCTCTTTACAATAGTTTAAGAGACAAGAAGAATGTCTCCTCTATGTATCAGCAGAAGTATAACTGTGGCAGAGGTTGAGTTTATGAAGTTAACACGTGTCTTGGATATTTGGCAAAATTTATGTCTATATATATATCAATCGACTGTTTTACTTAATCAGTCGATTGATCATGACAGTCAACTTATGAGACTAATTTGTCGACTGATTTGCCCATTTTTCTTAAGGACAGGACATTTTAGAATGTAATACAAGGGTACTATTTTAATGGTCAAGATGGAGCATTGAAAGTGCTAAAGAAGGGTTGCTTGATTCTTGAAAGCAAGAAGATTAAGGGTAATATTCATGAGTTGCAATGGAGTGCAATTGTAGGTGGAGTTATGGGAGGGATTACTTCTGCAAGTGAAGAAGTAGTTCTAACTTCAATTTTCTCTACAAGTGCACATGGGGACAAGGCGTTTAAGATCACGTTAGTAGTCATGAGATCATTGTTGGCAAGGTAGATGGTGATTTTAACAGTAGTCAATAGGGTATCATTTGGAAAGGAAAGGGTGACGAATAGGGTATCACTTGGAAAGGAAAGGGTAATGACGGTAAAAAGATCATCAACAAAAGTTCAGCAAAAATTGTGGGATTGGTGGAAGGCTAGTCCAAAAGCATCTCGATGCAATCTCATCAAAATTAGACATATTGAATGAACTAGAAGGAAGTTCTGATTCACCGTGCTCATCTTAGTGAAAAGGTGGCGGTTACAAAAAAAATAAAAAGATCAATGTTGTGAGGTACAAATTACGGAGCTTGGGATTGTTTGGTTGACTAGATGTTTTCAGCAAATCTGGTAACATTGACTCAAATCTGGTATGTAACGAAGGTTGAGAAATTGACAACGGTGTTCTCGAAATGTTTTTGAATGAGTTTGTAATCAAACAAAGATCAAAATTGCAAACAAGCTTTGGTAATAGATCGCCAACCATGTAGGGTGATGGAATACGAAATATTGTTTGTGGCGGTTTGACTTTTTTTTTCTTCCTGTTTTGATTCTATCTCGTTATGTACCCTATATATACTACATAGAACTTGTATTAGAGTATGCAATAAGAAAATACTTATAATTGTGAGGCTCAAACAATAATTAAGCTTGTGCTTTGAAAGATTTTGAAATTAGAAAATCCTAGAGAGTTGTGAGACGTGAAAAATTCAAGAGGTTTTCTTTGTGGATTGTCTCAAGGCAAATTATCTACTAGGCGATGAGTGGGAGCGTTTATTGTAACCTTGATCTAATAATAAATCTTGTTGGATTTTTACTGGTAACAATTTCTCCAATTTTTTTGACAGTGTTTCTTTCTCTTTTTGTTATTGGCATTGTTTCATTATCATGCTTGATGTTTTGGTGACTCCGTTTTCATTTTTGGTGCTTCCGTGTTTTTGTCTAGATAAGATTAATTTTACCTTAAAATTGTTAGTGACCGACTGTTCACAACATTTAAAGCCTTCCTACTACTAGTATTTTCTTGGTCACGTGCAAACGCACGCATGGGGCCCCACAGATGTAGCGGTGAGCACAAATGCTAAGCACCGGCTGAGATGTGAAGACTCGTGATAGTGCCTTGTTTGGTAGCCAAAAAAATATGCGATTCCATTTGTCTGAGAAATGTGGTTTATAATCATGATTCATGTCAACATATTCCACTTCTTTACAAGTGGTTTTGACTCTGTATTTGGATATGGTGAATAGTGTATACATGATTAATTATCACTATGATGAGAATGTTAAATCTACAAGTGCATAAAAGAAGTTACATAACGATGACAACCGGAGGGGAGGCTAAAGCCACTGTTTTAAAACAACATGCTAATATGAAGTTCACACCTAGTCCGTCACGACTCAGCGTGAAACATTGAGGTTACACCGCCCTATGCCTGCCTATCGACGGGCACAATTAAATTGCCCAAATTTCCCCCCCACTTCCCGAATATGTATTCCTCGCAATAATTCGTGGACTACCTCCACTAGTGTTCGATTGACTGAGCGTATTAATATGCCATAAACATTGTGAAAATCTTCGTTCCGCTCAATGAGAAGAATCCTTTTGCCCGAGTGGTTTCTGTCAATTGAAAACATTAGGGTAGAGCAAAATTAACATAGCTTCATATCTAAACTATGGTCACTAAACTTAACATTTAATAATATACATACAAACTAGTTGTACCGAAAATAATTAGCTTTGTGTGGCTAACAATTAAACACATCACCATATATACTTTCTCTTCCTATTAAATAGGGTGATGTGACTAATTTTTAACCACACAAAACTAATTTGTATAAATTTTCGGTACAATTAGTTTGTAGGTATATCATTACTCAATTTTAATACATCATAAAAATTAGCAAAAAATAAAAATAGAGTTGAAGGATCCAAACATCCTGTAGAAAAATGTTTGAAGAAAAATAAATATTGCTTTTCTGTTATTGTCATTTGAATAAAAATTTTAAACTAAAAAGTAAGTAATGATAATATAAACAAAACAAAATTAAAAGATTGGGACTAAAGAAAAAGTATGTAACGCATAATTATATATATATTTTTTTAATTTCACTAATTTATTTGATTTGCTAAAAATATCATTCTTAAAAGTTTAATTATATATTATAATTAGATATTTAGTGTCATGATTATAAAAAATACAATATATTTATAGAGTTATAAAAACATATAATATTATTAAATTATAGAATTATGTACTAGTGGTAGTACTAGTGATAACCACGCATTCGATGATACTTTCCAAAAAACACAAAAACACACATTCGATGATGACCACGTCGATAGTAATGGTGATCATTTGAATACTACAATTTTTCATTGTAAAGAAATAATACTACAATTTATCATTGCAAAGAAATAATTACTAATAATAGTTAGGAGTATAAATGAGCCAGGCCGAGCTTTATGTTTTTTAGGCTCAGCTTGCTAGGTTTATTAATGAACTCGAGCTTCTCCACGAATCTAAATTATCCAGCTCTAACTCTAATTCTAATTCTCTTAGTACCTAGAACGCGAGCCAACTCTTGTAGTGATAGTTAAAATTTATACTAAATTATATCTAAAGGGTAATCTCCCTTATACAACCGATACGGAAGCAATAAGACTTTCCACATTGTTATGTACCTGTGTAGCTTTAGATTAATATGTGTGTGTATATATATATAATAAATTTTTTTTCTTTCCTAATATATTATATATATATTATATATGTATATATAAACAAGCCAAGTTTTTGAACTAACGAGTCAAGCTTTATCAAGCTCTAACTCGATTCTTTTACTAAATGAGCTCTAAAATTCGGCTCATGATAGGTTTTTTTTATCAAATGACTAACCACATAACAAACTACTCTCAAGCTGCTCTCAAACGGCTTTATTCATTTATACCCTATTCATCGTAGTATTAACAATAACGATTCTAGATAGTAGAATTTTGAGCCGCTCCAGTTAAATCATATGGGCGTGTATACCATTATCTCTCTCCAACAGCACTTCTTCTTTCCTTTTCTCTATAAATAACACCACATTTCTCAACTGCATTCCAAATCCACTCCACGACCCCAAGCACAATCCCCACTCTCTCCATTTCTTCTCCTGCATTTCCAAAATTAAAAAAACAAAAGCAATACTCAAAAAGCATGAACACAATGACCACCACAGTACCAACCCCATCCCCGGCGATGCGGTCACCGTGGCACTCGCCCATCCCGTACCTCTTCGGGGGCCTCGCAGCGATGCTGGGACTCATCGTGTTCGCGCTCCTAATCCTTGCCTGCTCCTACTGGCGCCTATCGGGACGTCTAGGACATGACTCCAACGACCGAGATTTGGAGCACGGTGGGGCAGATTCGGAGGAGAAGCCGAAAGTGCCGATGCAATTTGAGGAGAAGATTGTGGTGATAATGGCCGGGCAAGATACGCCGATGTTTTTGGCCACACCGGTTTCAAGCCGAGGTTCTTCATTTAAGAGTAGTTGCTCCGTCGGCAAAGTTGCCGGAAAAGTTGATGGAGAAGGGAAGGAGAGGAAGAAGGAAGAGGAGGGGAGTCGGGATCAAGTACAACTAGGGAGCTTGGAGAGACATGAGGCCTCAAGTTAAAAGCTTCGAACTTTTTTTTTTCTTCTTCATGATCAAGAAGTGTTTCTTGGGCACTATGTGGAATTTCCATCAATTTTGGACTCGTAAAGATTTTTCCTTTTTTGTTTTTCGTTTTTGGGTTGTAAAGAAGCGGAATCTATGTAAGTTTTGGAGAATGAAATTGAAGAGTTTTGAGTTATTTCTCTTTCAAATTTAGTTTCTTAGTATAGATCCTTGCAATTTCTCATGGGAAATTGTTAGTTCCTTCAAAAGGGGTGCCTAAATTAATTTCTTACATAAGCTAATAAGATTTATAATGTAGGAAAAATTAACGAAAAGTTTTTTAACAATGAAAAACAGTATAATTTTATCCGTACAACAATATGTGATCACAATTCGACTTTATATTTTCAGTCACATTTATAAGTCCTAATATGTTTATCATTCATTTTCCATAAATATTTTACCATTTTTTTTTATTATTATTTTTTTTATCTCAAGCAATTTTTAAGAACCAGAAAGGATCCAATTTTCCGTGTCCTTTTTTTTCTTTGTTTTACTAGATTTGTTTCTTCATGATAACTGAAATTAAACATATTTTTTAATATTTTCGTTTTAGCTTAATAGTCATAGATGAAGAAATTGAAGCAATGCATGTATAGAGCTCTAAAATACAACCGTTCTTAATACATCATCAGTTTATGCAAGTGGAGTTCAACTTTTGAACCCCACTTTATTCGTCACTTGATCGGTTACCACGTAAGAATTGAGCCAAAAGTTTGTTTGGAGAGATACAGTAAATTTTATAATTTTAATATACATTCATTAAATATATTAAATTTTAATATAAAGTATAATATATTTTAGTGTGAAAAAAAAAATTATATGCGGCTTTAGCTCTGCTATCTCTTCTCCAATAAAAAAAATATATATTAAAATCAGCCAACTAGAAAAATTTCTCTAACGTTCATCCCCATTTTTATAATGGCTCCTAACGGGCTTTCCCCCGGATGATATTGAAAATCAAAATTATACTATTCTACGTATTACATCCATTGTCTCTATCTCATATTCAAGTCCCACTATTTAAATATATACTTGAGGCTCTTATGGTTAAAGAATACCTCAAATTTCTGTCTGTGAAGATAGTCCCTCCATATCTTCAATGCAAACACAACATCTCCTAACTCTAAATTATGTGTCAGATAATTCTGCTCATGTATCTTCAACTGTCTTGAAATATACGCAATTACCCCCTTAGTTTGTATCAATACACAACCCATACCTTCCTGTGACGCATTACAGTATACAGTATACCTCATTCCCCAATAAGGAATAATCAACACAGGAGCAGTAATCAATAACTCTTTCAACTTCGCAAAAGATTTCTCACACTTAGAGTCTCATTCGAACCTGACCCCTTTGCGTATAAGGCGGGTTATAGGAGATGCTATCGTAGATAAATCTTTCACGAACCTCCAATAATAGCCTTCTAGTCCCAAGAAACTGTGAATCTCGAAAATATTTTTGGGCTGCTCCCAATTTGATACTGCCTCGACCTTCAACAGATCAACCGATACACCTTCAACTGATACGACATGCCCCAAGAATTTTACTTCTTGAAGCTAGAACTCGCATTTTGACAATTTTGCATATAATTGGTGTTCCTGTGTTCCTCATTAGTCCTTGAATACACCAATATATCATCGATAAACACAATAACAAATCATTCCAAATACTCTAAAAAAACCTCATTCATCATATCCATAAATACTGCTGGAGCATTCGTTAATCCAAATGGTATAACCAAGAACTGAAAAGGAGCGTATCGAGTTCCGAATGTAATCTTCTCCATATCTTCTTTCTAGACTCTCAACTGATGATAGCCCGAATGATGGTCTATCTTCGAATAATATTTTGATCCCTTCAGCTGATCAAACAAGTCGTCAATTCTTGGCATTGGGTACTTATTTTTAATAGTAACCCAGTTCAACTTCCAATAGTCAATGTATAATCTCATAGTTCCATCATTCTTCTAAACAAATAAGGCTGGAGCGCTCAACGGCGAAGAACTATGCTGAATGAAACCCTTTTTCCGCAACTCAATAAGTTGTCGGTCCATCTCTCCCATCTCGGTAGGCGTTAAACGGTACAATGTTACAAAAATCAGACTTGTACAAGGAACGAGGTCTATCATAAAATCCACCTCATGGGATGGCGGTAGTCATCTAATATCCTCTGGAAAATCGCGAAAAACTTGAAGTAACTCAGGATAGCTCCACCGTCTCAATGGGCCAGCCATTAGATCAAGAGAATTGCAGAAAGATCAGTAACATGTATTTATTTTACAAAATGTGTAAGAAGAAAGATAAGTGTAAAATTTCCTATTAACTTATTATTGACTTCGTCTACTACCAGAGATTCATGTTGGACCTACAAGCTCCCATATTTGTCCAACACAGAGCTAGGTATCGACAATAGTTTGTAAAAGTTAATCAAGAAAATAAGGATAAAATAATGCGATATGGATTGAGATACTTGATATTTGTAGAAAGATTTGGAACTTCTTAGATATCTCGGTTCCTAAGTATCAACCCCAACTGTCTAGATGCAGATTATTCGAGATTTCCTAGCCAACAGACCCAATAACCTACTGCTCCGTAGGGGTTCGTAAACCTAGAGCTCTAATACCAACTGTAATGCCCCAAAATTCTAAACAACAGTAATGTCACACAACAAGTTCCAAATACCAGTCTTGAATATATAATTACAACTCAAAAGGCCTTATTATCATGTTTTATGGTCGTACAATACAAGAATACAAATACAAATGTCTCCGAACGAAAATACAAATACAACAACTTAAAGATATGTGTGCTACAACCATTCTCGAATGAGCTCCAACCTGTCCTAACTCAAGGTCCTTGGTTTCTAACTCTCGATTCTGCTTGGTTTTTTTTATGCAAAAGATAGTGGAGAAACAAGCAAGTAGGTACGATCATAAATGTATGTCCAATCTACCGAATTAATGATTATACAATAATCAATGTATCAAAGCAGGAATATAAATCATGTTGATTAAACCAATATCAACTAAACATGTATATAAACAAAATATAATACATGAATCAATAAAAATAA
>MKEJ01033235.1:2834-18172 GCA_001753735.1 Embelia ribes
TCAATCCCCTTATTATTTACATCATGCAAATCACCCTAATCTAGTTTTAGTACCTATGTTGTTTAATGAAAATAATAACTATACTTGGCAATTCAATATGAAACGTACCCTTAATGAGAAAAATAATTTGGATTTTGATAGTTGTAGTTTGTATCGTACAAAAACTAATTCTATTTTGAATGATGCATGAGATAGGTATAATGATATTGTTTTGTCTTGACTGCTTAATAGTATTGATAGTTCCCTTACCCATAGGGTTACTTACTGCAATATAACATATCAACATTGGGATGAACTTTACATTCGATTTATTCAAAATAATAGTACTGAAATTTATCGAATTGAACTAGAGATAGTGGAATTTCACCAAGGCACATATAACATTACTTAATATAATAAAAAAACTTATGAAAAAGTGAGAAGAATTAGCTTTACAAGATACCAGAGATTTGTACTTATAATGGGTGACCTTGTGATGCGTATAAATCTATCACCAAAAAGATGTCTGATTGTAAAGTGGTCAAATTTTGGTTGGGCTGAATGATTCTTTCCATAATATTCGTAGTTCTGTGCTTACTACTGTTCCTTTGCCTAAATTGTCTAAGGTATATTTGTTGGTGTGTAATGATGAATTGCAACGTGGGGTGAATTTTATTTTGGACAAGGTTACATGTGTTATGGTGGCGCAACGGGTCAGCTTAGGAGGTTGCAGGCCACCTCAACAACCCTTGACTACAACAAATTAGCCGCAACTGAGAGGCAATAGCTAGTCGTTGCAAAACGGTGGAGGCAGCCACAAATTCTGACCAAAACCAACCACCACAGAATGGTCCCACTTTGCAATGAAGAGATCTATAGGACGATAATTGGGCTAACTTACATCTCGAAGATACTCATATTTTTCCTAACACTAATAATTTTAAAATTACATGTGATGTCTGTGATGAGACATATCATACATTATCAAGATTGGTAGACTTATAGGATGTTTACTTTGGTCAATATGGAATGTCATCGTGCTAGACAAGCATCCACTATACTAAAAATAATAATGACACTAACGATAATGGATCCTCGTCGCATACTAATACTTCTTTGATGGAATTTGTACCTTCAGATTTTGCACCAATTGCTTCTTTTCCTAGTATATTGTTTGGTTTTACTTCTCGCTATTTATATATCATTGTTACAGAATCATTACAACATATATCTTGTTACCCCTTTACTAGTATGGACTCTTACCTTGAGGGACGAAATCCCAGGTTTGTGAATATTGTTACCAGTACCCCATACCCATTCGAGCCATTAGTTCAATTATTTTTATCTTCTTCTATTACCTTTTGCAATGTTTTATATTTATCAAACTTTAAATATAATCTTTTGTCTATCAGTCAGCTTATTAAATATGTGAACCTGATTGTAATCTTTTTCTCCACCTCGTGTCTTTTAAAATATTATTATGGGGTCACAGATTGGAGTCAATGAGTGGAATAACGGCTTTTACTTTTTCAAACATATTAACGATATTAAAGCCTTGACAGCTCCCCCCTCCCTCTCGATATTTTGGCACCAATGACTAGATCATCCATCTAAATACAGTCTTCCAAGATTTATTTCTTTTACCAATAAAACCTCTTCTTATGATGCATGTGAAAAAGGCAAGCACACCAGGTTTAGTTTTATTTGTTTATCTATTATGAGCACTTCTATTTTTTTATTAAATTTATATAAATATTTGGGGTGGTTATACTATTATTTCTACTAATAATTGTCATTATTTTTTGACCATTATTGATGATTTTTTTGCATGATTTTGGCGTTTCTTATGAAATATGAATTTGATACTTTACGCTAACTTAAACATTTTTTTTTTGCAATGGTTCGTACTCAATATGATGGCATTATTAACCATTTTCATACGGGAAAAGGTCGCGAATTCACTTTTTAGTATTTTCTAGTGAATAAGATGTTATACATGAGAAAACTTACACAGACACTCCACCACAAAATGGGGTTGCTAAACATAAACATCAACACAATTTAAATATGGCTCGATGTTTACGTTTTCATACTCGTTGACCCATCCCATTTAGACTGCCATCTATTTAATTAATCTTCCAACAATTCAAATGGCCAAACCCCTTATTTTTGGTTTTTTAAGTTGAACTCACTTATGATAATTATTGAATTTTTTTTTGTTATTTGTGCACAAGATCGTGATAAATTTCAACCTAGGGCTATGAAATGAATTTTTGGGCTATCGTTCATCCAGTTAATGTTATTGTGTTTTCGACCTTAGAAATAAAAAAATTATAATTTCTACGACTTAACTTTTCATGAGATTGTCTTTCCCTCTTATCTAGCATCGTCACCTTTACTCATGTCTACCTATAGACTGTCACACCCTGGATCCTTGGTGACTGAACACGTGATACATGCAATGCATCTCCATAACTATAGAAAGAAACTTAATTATTTACATACTTTTTGTAAAAAGGTTTTTGAAAAACACTATAAGTTTTGTTTAAGAAAGCACAACTACAAGGGACTGAAAATTTTTAGTTTACTTTACAGCTTTCTAAGATGTTAAAAAGGAAATAAACACTATAGTAGCCGATAAGGCCTCGACTCCTCATGTTAATACCTCACTAGACCTTCTATCTTATATCTCTTACTACATCCAACGCTTCTCCATTGTTATGGGATGATGACTAACTGAACACTTGTTCCCTTATTTGCTAGGTTTCCAAACAAGAAACATAGTAGATGGTTAGGATATTTCCTAAGTAAATTAGTGCCATTTTAGATTCTGCATTATTTAAAATAATTTCTTTAACAAAGCTTCGAAAGACGTAACAAGAGAAGTCAACACCTCATGCATGTAGTTATTACGCTTATTTCATAAGAAAACAATACACACACATACACATAGATGACACAACATTTCATTATAGATATAAGTTATCATGGAGAATATTAGTGGTAAACGGTCGGTACAAAGACTTTAGAAAGGAAAACTTATAGCCTAACGAGTATATGGATATAGAAGGAATTCAAAAAATTAAGGAAATACAGAAATGTACCAGCTCGAGAAAATTGTGATAAATAGAAAGTGATGAACAAAGAAGATAAAGGCATCAACCTTTCCCTTAGGCAACTGAGAATAAGATAAGGATGGATAATGAAGAACATGTGAACTAGATATAACCTTTGGGCAAATATGTGTGGAGACTTAGAAATTGCTAAGTGCTAACATTAGATAACTCAAGGGACTCCATTAAGTAATGATGATAAGGCTACAATAATATATAAGTTAAGCAATTGATGAAGGATTTTGACGTAGGTCAGATATTTAGATTTACTTAAGGACGGCCTTAACCGACATGATTACAAATAGAAGTTAGTACAGATCATAATCCAACTTGACCCCGAATATTGATATGAATGTCCTGATATGGGGCCAGGAGGAGAGGGGGAAGCATTTATCAACCTTAGAAACCAATCGAAAGTGGTTATTTATAACATGACAACCTTAGGAATAGTCTTGAGAAGTATGATATAACAAGCTCTATTGAGTATGCACCAAGAAGTAGGATAAGACTATATGACATTTAGCGATATTTGATATACATATATGAGGAACATTTATGCATATCATGTATGTACTATTTGGTATGAACACATATTGACTATTTGATAGACACATAAGGAAGTTGATTTTAATTTACTATGCATATATGGTATGGAAAAACTATGAGATTTCGGATAGCGTATAGAACTCTCAAAAATAGATATCCACATAAGACTTGAGTTGAGTAAGAGTAAGAGTAAAGATGCTTGTATTTGAGTATGAATGCAGGTTGGGAAACATTCCTTATATCTAGCAAAGGTAATCCTTTGAAATATGAAACTTGGAGCCAAGATTGGTTTCCATGATTTTTGGGAAAATGTGAATTATTGATTGAATTTTAGGTGGGGTTTGGAGATCGGAAGCTTCCCTTAAAACTTCCTTTGTGTGGATTACAGGATTGGCTATGGATATGAGAGAGCGATACTTTAAAATCTTTATGCATAAAGCCTCCGTATATTATCTTCTTGAGCTTTATGCATGGAGTTTGGGGGGTATTATCTTCCTAAGTTTAAGTGTTTCCAAATGTGTATTCATGGGCCCCAAGTGTGTTTGAGTATGTGTGGACATGCGATGATGCGATTGCAAAACATGTGATGACAGTAAAGATAATTTTGGCTAAATGTTTTTTCTACTACTATGTTTCAGGCAAGATATCAATTTTTTAAGTTTGGAAAAATACTATTTTGATACTTGAATTGATAAATGTGCTAATTTTACTCTGAAAATGTCATAACCATATGCTATATTTTTCTATTTTGAAATTAACCTATACAAGCACAATATCAGATTATTATCGAAAAATGAGATGAAGTTTGGATATTAGTGTGGGGGAGGATGTAACGCCTCAGAAATTCGAATGATTTTTTTTCTTTAATGATATTATAAATTATACTATTATATAATTATTGGCGTATATTATATGGCGGGGCCATTGTATAGTGGCATTGGCAAATGTGTGGAGTGGCAAGTATGTTTAATATGGTGATAATATAGTGTAATATCATAGGTGATATACTTTTAAAAAGTCATTTTATTCATTAAATGGAATAAAGGTGATTAGGATACTTAGTCAAAGGTAGCAGGTTCTGGCGTGTCCGGAGGGTGCCTGACAGGTAGGTGACATCGGAAAAGTCATCGGACGAAGCTCTCTAGAATTTCTCTTCTTCGCCAAAAGTTGAACATTTTTTTAAGTCTTTCCCCTTTGTCCAGAGGCCATCTGACGGGTTGTCCATCGCTGAACAGTCATCAGACAGTCAACTTAGAGGCATAAGACACATCAGCTGGTGAAAAAGTGCTTTATGACTACTTGTTACCGCTTGTCTTTTCACTTTTCCCCTAATTCCGAACAAAATAAGAGAGAGAAAGGTGGGTAGGGAGTTCAACTTTAGCTCGCAATATCATCTAACTATTGAGCTCAAATGTGAAAACAAATAGAATTTTTGACATCCTTAGAGTGAGGAGAGAGTTTTTAGGTAAGTCTCGATTCTCATCTTGTTCGTTTTCAAATCCTTGATTTTCATGTATGTTCATATGAGAAATTAAAGTTGATATTCTTGCTCTTTATCCCGAGTCTATGTACGTGATGATTCGTATTTGTCTTCTAGATCATTTCTCGAGTTAAAAGACGAGGGTAAAGCTTGGTAAAGGCGGGGTGATTTCATCTAGTACCGAGATTCGGTTGGTTTAGGGGCTTCTACATTTCTTTATTGCAATTGCGAGGCCTACGTGTTGAGATAATTTCATTGATTTCTAGTCTCGTTTCAATTTCTCGATTTCCATGTTAAGTTAGTCATTGAGACAAATTTATCAAATTTCATTCTTACGTTTTATAGAACGTTTTATTTATTAGGAGCGAAGTAATTCAAGTGGCGTACTAGAGAAACTTGGTTCAAGCAAGAAGGAGTTTTTTCGGGGAATTTGACGTTAGTCTTTCGGTGGCGACTCGGTACATTGTCGAGGTATGGCAGACTATAAACTCAATATATAATTAAGAATCTGTGGTATATAGGCGTATATAATTAATTGTATGGCGGAGTTGATTGCTTAATGTATGAAACTATGTACAGCATAATTGATATGATAAGTTCACATGATAATTAGATCATAGAATAATTCATCATGCTAAAGCGTTATTCATTATCATATCCATGTGTAAGCGAGATTTATGTATTAGCATGTATAGGCCAGACATATGCATTGGTATAAGTAGAATTAGGAATTGAGTGGTTTTTTCCTTTCTTTTCGGAACAAAAATATTATTTTACAAACATCGGGAAGCAATGAGGCCTATAGCCTTACTGTGAAAGACGGGAAACCTGATCAGGGATTTTACCATTAACGGACATTGCGTTTGGCAAATCGATCAATGAAGGCTAGGATGGACATTACGTTTAGCAGATGGATCCTAAAGTCATTTTACAAAACGATAAATATTAGTCCCAACTTTTTAGCTTGAGGCGAGGCGAGGCGAGTCTTGATTATCTTTTGCATAGTCATAGTGTTGAAAGTATTGATTTTCATATGCATAGTCATGGCGGGTTGCATTATTATTCACATTGGTATTTATTAGCATACTTTGCTTTTTACTATTGTTGAAGCATTCTTAATTTAATGCCTTATTTGTTTACGAATAACATGTTCATTCATGTTATATAGCACTTAGAATCTATTATATCTTGATATTTATCATCTGACCGTTTCATTTTTCTTCTTTATTATTATGTGTGGTTTTGTAGGTACGGGAGTGGGCTTTGAGCATCCTTAGATGCTCATATATATGTATTTTGATGCTATAGCAGGCATGAAGGTGACGACGTAGAAGTTAGACATAGTTGTTGCTTCAAGTATTACTTTTGTAGGGCAAGAACATGTTGCAACTTATTTTTATTATTCATTTTTGTCAAACAGATAGCTTGAGGCGATGTATATGTAAATTGGTTATTTACACTTGTATCAGATGTTTTTATATAGTATTGATGCAGGCCTTCTTATTTCTTTTTAGAATATCTTTTACATATATCTGTAGGCAGACTATATATGTATTTACTGCTGTGAGACTTTGATATGAATGTTTTATATAGTTGCATAGTATCGTCCTACAGTGGTGATAATGATGGCGTAGAAATATTTTTATATCTTTATTTTATTTTACTTTATTTTTTCTTTCTTTCTTTTCTTTTTATCTTGCGATCCCCGGATCACGGATTTCAGGGCATGACAAGTTGGTATCAGAGTTAACCGGGTTATGTAAATCTTTGTGACTTGCGGGTAGGAGATTGGCGGGATCGAAAGTGTAGTTATGCATAGAAATTGTTTGCATAGTACTAATTTATTTCGTGACTTAATCTGTGATAGTTCTCTTGCATGGATGAATATTATTGCATTATAATGACTGACTTCACATTTCCTTTCTTTCGCTATGATGTGAAGTTAAGTTATAACAAGGATGCATAGAAGTCGAGGCAGTAGGCGATGAGGAGGAAGAGGAGTGAATACTCGTAGTCGAGGTGGTAGAACAAGGATTCTTGATGAGGAGGAGATGCTACCTATGCGCACTCGTGCACAAACAATGGTTGATGTGAGGGAAGAAGAGAACATTCCAAAATTGGAGGAAACGTCAGAAGAGGAAAGCATGAAGGAAAATGAGGGCGAGGACCATTTACCTCAAACTCAATTTCCTCCGTGAGCTCGTCCTCAACGGGAGAAGGAAAGGCTTTAGGTAATGGAAGAGATTTTCATATGTATGGCAAGGAGTTCGCAGGGAGAAAGTAGAGAGACTCGAGCCTCGGTGGCTTAGAAACATTTCAGGGGGATGGATCTTCCTATCTATAAAGGAGATCCAAATACAATCATTGCGGAAAAATGGTTAGAGGGTGTGGAGCGCATCTTCAAGTCGCTCCAGATAGTAGATGATGATTTTAGGATGGCGATGGTGCCATTCTATCTGCAGGGTGAGGTGGCAAAATAGTGGACATGTCAAGAGGAGATTTTCAGTGGAAGTAATCTCACTTGGGCCGCTTTCAAGAATTTATTCCTGGGACAATTCTTTCCCGATATGCACCAGGAAAGAAAGAGAAATGAATTTGTGAACCTTGTTCAGAGAAGTATGGATGTCCAAACATACCAAATGAAGTTTACCAGTTTATCATGGTATGCACCAGAGCTAGTTTCGATGGAGAAACTCCAAATTAGGTGGTTTGAACAAGATTTGTGCCCTTCAATACAAACTCATATCATGGCAAATATTCACGAGACGCTTAAGAGATGTGTTGAGGTGGCCATGAAGGTGGAATATAGCGTGCTTAATAAGCAATACGGGGATCCTTATCATTCTTCTAGAACTTTGGGTTCATTTGAGGGTCCGTAAACTATACAAATTTTGGATATGAGTTTAGGGAACCGTGGTGGTGATGGTGGTGGCAGCGGTGGTGGGGGCGGTGGTG
This sequence comes from Embelia ribes, assembly GCA_001753735.1. Taxonomy (NCBI): domain Eukaryota; kingdom Viridiplantae; phylum Streptophyta; class Magnoliopsida; order Ericales; family Primulaceae; genus Embelia; species Embelia ribes. The sequence continues at coordinate 10,908 of MKEJ01033235.1, forward strand.
GTTCTCAGGCAAGTAGGGGTGGTAGTAGGAAGAGGTCAAGAAATGATTTTTCTTCTTGTGGACGGTCTCAGCCGGTGGGTTCGATATCTTCGAGCACTACTATTCAGAATATGGGGTGCTTCACATATGACCGACAGGGCCACATGTCTTGTGAATGTCCCCAGTCTGTTGTTTGTCATATGTGTGGGGTGGATGGACATATTCTGACATTATGTCCTATGGTCGCTTGTCGCAGATGTAGTAAAAGGGGCTACATGCAGTTACAGTATCCTGAAGGCTTTCCCTCTCCAGCTATCCCTAGAGGTTAGCAGTAGCCTTCTTCATCTAGGGTAGCTCCTAGGTCACCACTTGATGTACCTTCTTCTTCTTCTTGACAGAGTACAGGGATACCTCGTAGAGGCTATCAAAGTGGTAGTGGGTCTCGAGGTGGTTTTCAATAGGGTCAAACTTCTTAGACTCGTGTGTATGTGATACCTCATGCCCAAATGAAGTCGAGCCTTCTATTGTTTGAGGTATATTGCCCTTTCTTTCTACTTAGGCAAAAGTATTGTTCGATATGGGTGCATTACATTCCTTCATTTCTTTACGCTTTGCATCTATATTATAACTGCCTAATGAGTGTATGGAGTCTCCTATATATGTTAATACTCCAGGGGATCACACATTCCGTATTGATCGTATTTATCGGGGATGCGAAATTTTAATTTCAGATCATATATTCATATTTGATTACGTAATCTTTGGCCTGTTAGGTTTTGACATTATTCTGGGTATAGATTGATTGATGAACTTTCATGTAGTGATTGATTATGTGCGGCATAGAGTGGTGATGAGAACTCCTGAAGGAGTCGGCATTAGTTTTTAGGGAGGGCATGATCACATACTTCCTTATATACGATGTGCTTTAACTAGCCTTTCGGTTATACTATCTAGTCTATCTATTGTAGAGGAGGTACGTTTAGGGCTGGAATCAATTCCTGTCGTTAGCGAGTTTTCGGATGTATTTCCCGATGATTTAAGCGAATTGCCTCCCAAAAGGGAAGTTGAATTTGTTATTGACTTGGTTCCCAGTACAAACCAATAGCTATTCGCCCTATCATTTGGCTCCTGCAGAGATGGACGAATTGAGGTTGCATATTGAAAATTTTAAGTGGAAGGGTTTTATTCGACCTAGTTCTTTCCTTGGGGTGCTTCGGCATTATTCGTGCCGAAGAAGGATGGATCGATGTGAATGTACATTGTGCATTGACTACCGTAAGCTAAACCGGGCGACTATTAAGAACAAATATTCTCTACCAAGAATTGATGATCTTTTTGACTAACTAAGGGATTCAAAGTTCTTTTCTAAGATCGATTTGCGTATGGAATATCATCAGTTGCAGGTTAGAGCGGAGGATATACCGAAGACTACATTTCGTATTTAGTACGGACATTTCGAATTTTTCTTGATGCCTTTCGGTTTTCCTAATGCTCCAGTAGTTTTCATGGATCTAATGAACCAAATCTTCCATCCGTATCTCAATCAATTCGTAGTAGTGTTTATTGATGACATTCTTATCTATTTACCTATTAAGGAGGCATATCGCAAACATTTACGATTTATTTTTTCTACACTCCAGGAACATTGGCTTTATACCAAATTTTTGAAATGCAAGTTTTGGTTATCGGAGGTTCATTTTCTCGAACACGTGGTGTTGGCGGAGGGTGTTACAGTGGATCCTAGAAAAATCGAAGTTGTTACCAATTGGGGCGACCTAAATCTGTGTTGGAAATTCGAAGTTTCTTGGGGTTGGTTGGGTACTTTCAACATTTAATTATGAATGTTTTGCGTCTGGAGGGTCCTTTGACTAGGCTTACTCACAAAAGGGTGAAGTTCAAGTGAGACTCGAAATGTGAAAAGTCTTTTCTATGATTAAAAGACTTATTGGCATCGGCTCCAATTCTTGTTATTCCCGAGTGAGTGATGGACTATACGGTGTACTGCAATGCATCAAAAGAAGGATTGGGATGTGTGCTTATGCAAATTGGAAAGGTGGTGGCGTATGTTTCTTGACAATTAAAAGTGTATGAGAAAAATTATCCGACTCATAACTTAGAGCTCAGTGCGGTAGTATTTGTACTAAAGTGTTAGCGACACTACCTATACGAAGAGAAATTTGAGGTATATTCAGATCACAAATCGTTGAAATATATCTTCACACAACGTAATTTGAATTTGCATCAGAGGAGGTGTATGGAGCACTTGGAACAAAACAATTTCGATTTGGAATATCATCCCGAGAAGGCCAATGTGGTGGTACATGCCTTGAGTAGAAAGATTCGTTACTCTATTACTTACCTTGCCGTTGATGAATAGGAAATGATTCGAGTGCTTAACGAGTTTAGGTTAGAGATTGTGGAGGCGGACGAACGGGCTACATTGTTTACAGTTGAAGTCCAATCAACTTTAGTCACACGAGTAGTGGAGGCGCGACATTTAGATGAAGAAACGGATGCGTATCGAATACGCATTCTAAGTGAGCATGGTCTTGATATATGGACCATCTTCGACGACATAGGGTTTAGTTTCTAAAGTCATTTGTATGTTCCTGTTTCGATTAGAGGTGAGGTTTTACGTGAATCTCATTATTCGAAGTTAGATGTGCATCTCGGGGGTACCAAGATGTTCCATGACGTGTCCCATCATTTATGGTGGCCCGCAATAAAGAAAGATGTTGCGGAGTTTGTGTTTTGTTGCTTAACATGTTAACAAGTTAAGGCCGAGCACAAACATCCTGGTGGGTTGCTACAGTCGTTGCCCATTCTCGAGTGGAAATGGGAATGGATTACTATGGACTTTATCGTGGGGTTATTGAGGTGGGGCGTGATGCCATTTGGGTTGTTGTAGATCGTCAGACAAAATTTGTACATTTTCTTCCGATACGTATTACTGACCCAGTTGAAAAACTTTGTCAAAAATATATGAATGAGATTATTCGTTTGCATGGGGCTATCGTATCCATTGTTTTAGATAGAGATCCTTGTTTCGTTTTGCGATTCTGCTCAAGTCTCCAAAGTGCTTTGGGGACCACTCTTGCATTGATTACGGCCTTTCATCCTCAAATATATGGCCAATCTGAGAAAACGATCTAGACTTTAGAGGACATGCTTAGGACATGTGTCCCTAACTTTGGCGAAGGTTAGAAAGAGTATGTGAGCTTGATAGAATTTGCATACAATAATAGTTATCATTCAAGCATTGAGATGGCTCCTTTTAAAGTATTGTATGGATGTTCCTATTGTTCTCCAATCTGTTGGGCAGAAGCGGGAGAAGGGACTTTGCTTGGCCCCAATCTAGTGTGGTAAACTACTGAGAATGTAAGGCTAATTAAATTACGATTGGAGACAGCGTGGATTCGTTATAAGAGTTATACGGACATGAGAAGACGTCCTTTATCATTCAAGGTGGGAGATCATGTATTCTTGAAAGTATCTTCAAAGAAGAGAGTTATGCGGTTTAACAAGAAAGGAAAATTATCACCGAGTTATGTTGGTCCTTTCGTGGTTCTTGAAACTGTTGGTGAAGTGGCGTATCGACTTGCTTTACTGGCATAACTATTGAGTGTGCATCCCGTTTTCCATGTTTCTATGTTGTGGAAGTATATTCGGGATCCCTCTCATGTTATCAACTTTGACGATTTACACGTAGAAGAAGACGTGACCTATGAAGCCAAACCAATTTAAGTTTTCGATGTGAAAGAACAAGTGATGAAAAAGAAGTCAATTCTCTTGGTTAAGGTATTGTGGAAAAGTGGTTCGAGCGAAGAGATGATGTGGGAACACGAAGAGTTGATATGAGCCAAGTATCTAGAACTTTTCATCGATTCCAGTACATTCTACTTTTGGTGTAGTGTATGCAAATTTTGGGGACGAAATGTTCTAATGTAGGGAGAATACAACGTCTCGGAAATTCAAAAACACATTTTGTTTTAATTATATTATTGTTGTTATCGCTATATTATTATTGGCGTGCATTATGTGATAGGGCCATTGCATAATTGCATTGGCAAACGTGTGGCGTGATGAGTATGATCGATATTACGAGTATTATCTTAAGCATGATGCTTTTAAAAGTAATTCTATTCATTAAATTGAATAATGGTGATTGGGATACTTAGTCAAAGGTAGCAGGTTCTGGCGTGTCCGGAGGGTGTCCGATGGGTATGAGGTGTCATATAAGTCGTCGGACGAACCCCTTCCGAACTTCATTTATTGGATAAAAGTTGAAAATTTTTCTAAGTGTTTCCCCTGTGTCCGAAGGCCGTCCGACTGGTTGTCCATCGCCGAACCACCGTCAGACAGTCAACTAAGAGGCTTTGACGTATCAAAGTATGAAAAAGTGTTTTATGACTACATATCACCTCTTGTCTTGTCTCACATTTTCCCCATTTTAAAATGCAATAGAGAAGGGGAGAGGGAGGAATAGGAAGCTCCAACTTTAACTCGTGATTTCATCTAGCTCCCAAGCTCAAATGTGAAAACAATTGGATTTTCGGCTTCCTTAGAGCGAGGAGAATGTTTTGAGGCAAGTCTCAATTCCCGTCTTGTTCATTTCCAAATCCTTGATTTTTGTGCATCGTTCGTATGAGAAATCAAAGTTGATATTCTTGTTCCTTATCCCGATGGGATCATTTTCTTATCTAGGTGTGTGGCGATCCGTGTTCGTCTTCTAGATCCTTTCTTGAGTTGAAAGACGAAATTGAAGCTGGCGAAGGTGGGGCGATTTCATCTAGAGTTAAGGCTCAGATAGCTTCGAGGCTTCAATACTTTTTTATCGCAATTGTGAGGCCTATGTGTTGAGGTAATATCATTGATTTCTATTTTCGTTTCCAATTTCTTGATTTCCATGTCGAGTTAACCATTGAGACAAATTTGTCAAATTTCATTCTTACGTCTTGTAGAACGTTTTATTTATTAGGAGAAGAGTGATTCGAGTGGTGTGATAAAGAAACTCGGTTCAAGCAATAAGGGATATTTTCGGGGAATTTGACATTAGTCTTTCGGTGATGACTCGATGCATTGGTAAGGTACGACAAACCATAAACTCAATATATAATTAAGAATTTGTGGCATATAGGCGTGTATGATTAATTGTATGGCAGAGTTGATTGTTTAACGCATGAAATTATGTATAGCGTAATTGATATGATAAGTTAACATGATAATTAGTTCGTATAATAATTCATCATGCTAAAGTGTTGTTCATTATCATATCCATGTGTAGGTGAGATTTATGCATTAGCATGTATAGACGAGACGTATACATTGGTATGAGTAGAGTTAGGAATTTAGTGGTCTTTTCCTTTCTTTTTGGGACAGAAGTATTATTTTACAAATAGCATGAAGCAATGAGGCCTACAGCCTTATCATAAAATACGGAAAACCTGATCAGGGATTTTGCCCTTGACGGGTGTTACGTTTGGCAGACTAGTCAATGAAGGCTAGGATTGGCGTTACTTTTGATAGACGGATCCTAGCATACTAGTCCCAACTTTTTAGCTTGAGGCAAGGTGAGGCAAGTCCTGATTATCTTTTACATAGTCATAGTGTTGGCGAGTATTGATTTTCATGAGCATAATCATAGTGGGTTGCATTGGTATTTATTAACATACTTTCCTTTTTACTATTATAGAAGCATGCTTAATTTAATACCTTATTTGTTTACGAATAACATGGTCATTCATGTCATATTGCACTTAAACTTTATTATATCTTAATGTTTATCATTTGACCGTTTCATTTTCCTTCTTTATTATTATGCGTGGTTTTGTAGGCGCAGAGGTAAGCTTTGAGCATCCTTAGATACTCATATATAAGTATTTTGATACTATAGCACGCACAAAGGTGACGAAGTAGAAGTTAGACATAATTGTTGCTCATGTATTACTTTTGTAGGGCAAGAACATGTTGTAACTTATTTTTATTATTCATTTTTATCAAGCAGATAGCTAGAGGCGATGTATATGTAAACTGGTTGATTACACTTGTATCAGATGTTTTTATATTATATTGGTGCGAGCCTTCCTATTTCTTTTTAGAACAGCTTATAAATATATATGTAGGCAGGCTATATATATATTTACTACTGCGAGACTCTGATGTGAATGTTGTATATAGTTGTGTAATATTGCCCTGCAATTGTGATTAGGCGTTGTAGTGATGATGATGGCGTTGAAATATTTTTATATCTTTATTTTCTTTTCTTTTCTTTTTTCTTTCTTTCTTTTCTTTTTATCTTGCGATCCCCTGGTCACAGATTTCGGGGCGCAACATACATAAACATGTGATTGAACATAATCAATATACCGCATAAGTAAAGGTGTACACATACAACCTTTACCTACGAAGTAACATCCTTATCCGAGAACACATCTTGTCTACGACAACTACAAACCAATGTACGTATGCATACAAGAACATATATCTTATTCTCTTAAAAAGAAAGTTGGGACTTATCTCTTTACTTTTCTTTAAAACAAATGTGGGCGTTTCTTATTTCCCTTTTTCTTAAAAACAATGAGGTGTTACTTTTACCCTTTTTCTTATGAATCGGGTCACTTGTTCCATTGTGCTTATAAATTGGGTTAGTTGTTCCCTTATACATGTGAATGTACATGTTGAAATACTTATGAACATGTGTATCTCTTATGATCATGTTATACTTATGAACATGAATGAATGCTTCACCATACGACTTACAATAAAGTTACGCCATATGCCTTACTTAACATACAACTTACTTACATCACCTACAGGAATGCTTTAACTACTTATACATATAAGTCACGACAAACATGACCCTTAATAACTTACGATACAATGTAATGTATACGTCCACCTCCAATTCTTGTAATCATATGTGCTACAACATACAACATTCGTACATCTCCATTTACTTAATAATATAACATAATGTATTCATACGCTTCCACTTACTTATAGACATGTTTGAATACTTATTAAACAGGTTCACATATCTTATAACATACTATTATATGTATATGATCTACCAAACATAATAATTCAGCACGTTACTCATGTCGAATATGCACATGAGCTTAAATTTATGTTATTGCTCATTATTTGCCCGTACCTTATAGGTATGCCCTCCGAAAGGCATTGAATGATCGTTCAAACTTGAACTTGAAAAGCTTACTTGAACCTTCCGAATCAACCAATCAATTGCACTTCGAATCGATTCAAACCTAAGCCAAAAGAAAGAGGTT